>LJZU01000138.1:232-129605 GCA_001513805.1 Davidsoniella virescens
GCAAGAAACCTTCGCCAATTCTGCCTGAAGATTGCAGAGCTATGCCGGAAATACATCAGTTTCGCGTCAGAGGCCACATTGGCTCAGATCATGCTTGGCCCCAAGGCCATGCTGGGCTGTGGATATGCCGCTGGGAAATCCAGGAAGGGAATACGAATGACTGACATCATCAAGGTCTACCCCAAATACATCTGTCCAATGCCCAGCNNNTCCCGCCGAGTTGAACATGGAGAAAGTGAACCTTGCCAAAAAGATGTTAGCCAAGGGACGAGCCAGTCGGGCAGCTTCAATTCTGTCCAAGGACTCCACCTCTGCGGTCGCTTCGGCTCAGACCATGGAGCAGCTGGCAGCCCTACACCCAAAAGGGCCAACCCTACCCTTTGGTAAAGACAGAGCCAGACCCAAACCGAAGACTGTGGGTCCTGAACATGTCCTGGAGGCCATCAAAGCCCAGGATCCGGAGGCGGCACCCGGCCCTTCTGGCTGGTCAAACCGACTGATCAGCCGGGTCGCTGACGAGGCGGACTTCATTGCCTTCCTGGTGAAACTGTCAAATGACATCTTGGCTGGTTCCTCTCCGGGCCGGGGCCTTCTGCTGGCATCCCGACTAGTGGCCCTCGACAAAAACCCCGGCGTCAGGCCGGTGGCTGTCGGCGAAGCATTCATGCGCATTGTCGGCAAGGCCATCCAGATAGCCAGAAGTTCACACGGAACCAGTCCAATTCAACAGGGTGTCGGGACATCTACCGCACCGATAGTAGCACTGATCAGAGGCGCTGTAGAGGAAGATAACATGGAGGGCCACAAGTACGTCACTCAACTAGACTTCTCCAATGCCTTCAATACCATGGACAGAAGACAGATCGCAGACTCCGTGAGAAGTTATAGAACAGATCTCTTATGAGCAGCCTCTTAGGCATACAATGAACCTACTATTCTTGTGACCAACGATGGAAACAGATTTGTGTCCTCAGAGGGTATCCGGCAGGGTGATGTGTTCTCTTCTTCAGTCTGGGGATGAGGAGTTTGTGGAGAAGCTCGAGGAAACATCAGGACCAGGAGAGGAGGTCATGGCTTACCTCGACGACATTTTTGACGACATTTTTGTAGTCGGCCGACGAACAGACATCCCGGACATCGCGGTCACTTTGCTTGCAGACACGGAAATCGGGGTTCCCTCAAACTGTCCAAGTCTAGGATCCTATGTGTCCAGGACTGCCATGAGTCGACCGGCATAGAGGTGGAGAACCCTACACACGGAAGGCCTGGAGGACATCTGGTCTATTCTCAATGACCTCCTCTTGAACGCAATGCGCTGGATCAGAGGTGTGTCTGAACCTGGCCCATACGACAACGACATCATGGCCCTACCAATGAGCTCGGGGGGCATGGGAATTCCGTCCTGCCAAGAGCAAGCCTTAGCTGTCTTCTCAGTTGCATCAGCACAAGCACAAGCCGACCTGGAATGCATCCGTGACCCCAAGGTCATCCGCCTGGAGGGGCTACGAAGACAGTGAGAAGCCACAAGGGAGCTGAACGGCTCTCGGCACGACAGACTGTGGGACCGACTCTCACTGTCGGAAAGAAAGGATTTTGTAGACCACAAATCATTCATGGGTTGCCAACGGTTAGGAATACAGCCAACAAAGAGACGCCAAGTCATTGCTGATTCCCTACTCATGGGCATGACCAATGAGAGATTACTGATGCCGGACCCCATGACCAGAAAGCCGTGCCCTGAGTGCCACTAGATAATCAAATGGGGTCATCACCAAAGATGTCAGTGAAACTCAATCCGGGCCAGGACCACCCACTGCCTGCATGATATGATCCGGAATTGCTTTCACCAAGCTCTCCACCAGTCGGGAATCCTGTGTGAGTTGGAACCCCACCTTCGTCGAGATGACTCCAGAAGACGTGCAGATTGGGGAATTGAGGAGGTAGGAAAATGAAGAATGGGGGATGGCACCACGCTGCCGACTTGTCCCGTAGACCTCCATGAGCCTGACGCAGGCGAACATGATTCGTTTGAAGACTGTGAGGAAGACTTGTTGGGATAAGAAGGTTGATGATGATCTTTGGGGGTATGCTTTTGCTCTCGGTTTTGTTTCTATTCTTGTTACTATTCTTGCCACTATTACTATAGTCTTCTTTTCAGTTTTGGTTTTCCCTAGACAGCCTATATTAGATTACTCACTTTGAAATTGCCACACAAAATATAATGCATAGGCACAATTAGTACTACGGTGGGTGACCACCTAGTATAGTTGGGGAATTTCATACAACCTATCTTTTTGCCTATGTCTTGGACATACTCTTTATGAATATGATGAGATCTCATTATATTCAATAGAACAACTATCCTGTACTCTTGTAAACCATCTCCCATCTCTCTTCTAATCTTTCTCCTCGAATTGTCTATCTCAACAGTAGTTGAGGCTACCGACGTCAAACCGTTGTTTCCGTTTACCAAGTTCCGTTTACCAAGACCACAATCACCCGAGACGCAGTCGTAAGATTCGAGTAGTAGAAGTCTACCTACATCTTCACCTTCTCCTTAGCGATGCAGTGGTGATTACGCATGGGAGCTCAGATGAGTAGTGTGTTTCGATCTTTATTCTAAACCTGTGATAGTCTATGATCTCTGATGTTTCGATTTAATCATCTCATGTGACCCATGATACAAGATAGTGACGGTGATACAAGCAAAAATCGAAGGATACTATATGTGACTTCATCTTACCAACGCAGATAAACACTCAGTCAAACACTTTACCTCGATGTTAGCAATCTTGAACATGAACGTTCAAGAATATTATCAAGAATTGAGTTATCTACATTGCTCTCAATGGCTACCATTCTTGTTTGCATTGGTAACGTGTTGGTATTGAACATTGCACTATAGTTCAGAAGCTTAAGTGAAAAATGTGTTGATATGCTGCTCAATAGTTAGGATTAAAAATCTGTCTAAAGTCGAGCTTGTAGAATTCTTTGCGCGCTTTATGTGAGTAAAAGATAATTGCTAGCACGCTTTGATGTTATTTGTACAATAGTTGACAATATCAGCATTGGAATATATCAGCCTTTGCAATGGCTCAGTGTCGTTCGTAAGCACAATCAGTTTTCAATATTCCTAGTAACAACCCAGCTAATTGTAAACATTAGCTACATCTTTTGAGTACAGATTCAAACCTTCAGTTAATGTTTTCTATGGCACATTTAATCGTATGGATAAGTGAGCACTTGCTCATAGGATATCATAAGAGTAGAAAGTAACAGTGCTCTTCTAGTCTCTTCATTCGACAGTTTAACGTCCGTGACAGTTATCTATCCTATAATTCTGATCGATGCTTTTAAATTCTCACTTGCCTAGTTTTCTCAATCTCATCTTCAAGGTGGTTCATTTACTACATCTATACTAGCATCTTCTCTACGGAAGGTAAACCTTTCAAAGTATATATATGTCTCCCCTTTGATATTCTTTACTACTCTCCTCTAATTCTGGCTTGACTATGGAGAGTCCCGTTCCGATGTTCCGTGAATATCGTAACACGATAAACGGCCATTGTCGTTGTAGATAAGTTCATCTATTACAGCGACTGGTTAGTCACATTACAATGGAATCATGCGTCAGCAGTATCTTACTTAGATCAGTAGATGTACGGTATCTATTTCCGCCGGAAGAAACGCAAGTGCACGTCAAGATGTCAGTCTTATACAAAGTGCTGCTCACGACCTTGCAGTCATAGCAAGAATTAGTGAACATTCCTCTAGTTGATATTAGTCACGTAACCAATTTATACATATCAGATCATAGTTTTAGGATGGCCAAAGAAAGATCACCTACTGATATCGTGGCACAAGACGTCCTTCATCATTTGCGTAGCAGTTCCGTAGTTGTAACCTATATCATTCTGTCATCAGTATATTATATAGTTGCACATCGGTTATGGGTTTACCCTCATCGAGAACATGATTAACTTACCTACTATAGTCGTAGTCGTAGTAAGCCCGGTTATTGTTATTGCAGAAAGTGCCAATCTCATCTCCATTTCGAAGCTGCACGTCTTGCCACAGGCATGACCTAGCAAAATCATGGTCTGTACTGCTTGGTGAGCTAGCAGCTTGAGCGAAAGCCACAAAACTGATAGCCATAATGATTGACATATATACTAGAGACATGTCGAGTATTGCTTGACTTTTTGACAAGTAAAGTATGATGTGATGGAACATATAGGTTGTGAAGTATATGAGCTGCACACTAAATGGCAAGGCTACCATCATACTTATAGTTAGCCATATTCATGACTATTTTGCCACATTAACACGAAATGATAGTCATACAAAGGGCCGGACTTTTATGAGCACATACGCATATCACACAGCATCTAGTAGCCCCTTCATTGATCTCTATGTATAGAATTATAGGAGTATTGTCTGGCGACGGATTTGATTACTGTATTACTACATACCTGCACTACACGACATTGAAAACATGATTTTCATGTTCTCACTATTCGATACAGTTAATTTAACAATTCACTGTTAAATATATTCTTATATTGATGAGATGGGATTATTAGCACAGGCACTTGCTTATCTTGAGGTTCAATATTGTAGGGTTATTATTCAGGGTTAATTCAACTATACCGACCTACAGTCTTTGATAAGACAAGCAAAGTACGTATTTTTTTCTTAGCAATGATTTCAAGATGCATTGAATTCCATGGTATGAATGATATGCCACTGTAGTAGTTGATGAGTTTCACTTTTTATGCCAGGAGAACTCGCTGCCATTATTAACAAGCCAGCTAGCCAAGGGAATTTTTCTTCATCCTGTAAAGCTTGACAAAATGAGAATATGGAGCTGATAAAGATAAGCGAGATGATCAGCGACTAGAGTAGCTAGCTTGATATTGATGGGGCTGGAGGCTGTTATAATTTCTGATTATAAAATGTTGATCAGATTTGCAAGACTGATGTCCGTCAAAATGAGGTCACGATGATGGCAGTGAGAGACGAAAGAATTGAAGATGGATGGCAATAGGTGGTGATGCTTATTTGGATTACCTGGAAAACATAGGCTAATAGTTTGTTGCGGAATATGCGTATGCAATGTATCGTGTATGTGCGTTTGCGTAGCCGAAGCACACGTAGTACGACAGCGTAAACTACCAAGCTTTACTATCTACATGGTAAGATATGTAGATAGCGCCCGGTTGATTTTAGGTTTCAATATAAAGGTACATATGTACATAGTTGTAATGATATATACACAACAAAATATGGTAAAATATCTTGCCTTCATCGGCGAGAGAAACCATAACATATCCTTGGTCCACTAGGGACTCCAAACCGATATATGTTCTTCCGCTACTAGGGAACAAGAAACTCACTAGATTCTGTGGTTTCAAGCGATAGATGATGAAACTTACTACCAACATACCAGTAGTGTAGCTGTTCCAGTAAGCCCAACACCCTGCTTCGGCGGGAAAAATCCAATCAGGCGGAAATTTGTTAGGTAGTCTTTGGGTATGTCCTTGACTCTTTAGATATACAGGTGTAGGAGAAAATAGTAGTCAATATTCTCATAGCTCTAGATAGCTCGATAGGATTAATGTATTAAGGATTTTTTTTTTGGTAACGTTGATTACTCATTTTATTATCGTATAGCTTAGATGCCGCTCTTACTACTCTGCCACCTATTTTCATACATCGGCTAGGACAAACCAACTCTAGCTCTGGGTGCTCTTAGACACGGTTGCAAATCAATCTCTAACACCTTGATGTTATGATGCTATTTGGTGTGTCTATTTCCCTTCTACTTTGACATCGCGATCCTGCCAACCAGCTCGCTACGCCCAGCCAACTAGCCTTGACCCTGTAGGAATAGTTCTTGTGGTCCAGTGGCCTAGTGATCCGCGCGAGAACCACGAGCTGCATAATACTGTATCAGGACACCGTGGACCTGGTCGATTTTTATGAGGAAAAGAGATTGACTTTTGCTGTATAGTCTTGTTCTGCTTTACTAACAACCATGGGACGTGATGAAACGAAACACAACGAAACATCATGTAGGCAATGGGAGATGGGAAGAAAAAAAACCAAGGGTTCAGTTGCCAGTTCATCATTCATGTCTTTCACCTTTAAGCTCCAGATTAGGTGAGCAATCGACGTAATACTAGTGGCCTAGGAAGAACCTTTTACTATCAAGCTCGTAACTAGCCTACAAGAAACATTAGCTTGCGTTAGTATAGAGGAAAGATGCGCGAAGGAGCTGGCGCCAAGCTTCTGCTAACCTAATCTTTTACCTGTTAGCTCTGACGACATTTGTAGGGGATACTTGCTTAGGCACGCTACTTTTAACAATTCACACGGCTCTAGTATGAGCATGCACAATATACACCGTGCGTAGGGCGTATTAGTGCTACTAAGTTGTACCTATACTTACGAGGCGCTAATCCATCTTGATGCGCTCTGAACTATCTACCTGTCTGTATCTTGAATACCCGCTGTTTGCTTGCATCGTCTGTGCAGTTTGTTCTCGAGGCCTTCTTTGTAAAGTCCAAGCTTCTTCTTTTTTCGTGTTGATAAGTCTAGTTGGTTGTCATTCTTCCTTCTCTTCCTTTCTTTCTTGTTGCATACCTTGGATAGCCACCGTTATCTTTCTTGCGTGTACTTGAAGCTATTTGAAGCCAGGGCGCATCTTCTTCTCGCTAAAGAGAGCTTTTAGGAGTGAGTGAGTGTCTTCAGCTGTGAGAAAAGAGACTCTTCCCTGCCGTGTACTCAGCCGGTCTTTTCTCTATTTACCGCGCTGGTCTTTTGTTTAGGTGATCTATCGTTGAAGTAACCAGCGACGATCCTGGCATTGAAGACACTACATTCCTGGGCCATTGTGCTATCATTTGATCGACCAGAACTGCACGCACGAAGAGGTAGATTGGCGTGTTCAGACTGTAATTGTATGAGAAAGAAGCTGGAGCGCGGTAGATAGACGGGCGTATCATTGCTTCTCTTAGTATAAGGGAACGGAAGAAAAATATAGCAGGAAGATCAGAAGAACACCTCTTCATCTTTTGGCAGGTGCTTACTTGCACTTTGCTTGCCTGGACATAACAAGCCTAAGCAAAATCCAGACCTCACTAGAAATGGCTTCACAACCACCAAGACCGGCCACATCTGGCGCCCCGGCCGATAGCAGCGACGACGACGTCCGCCCGCAAAACGGTAATCATCACCACCTTGACGTCTTTTTACACAACAGCCATCATACCGCCAATGGCCCCCACGCATCTGCCACGCGCTGGCGCCACCAAGAATCTAGTTCTTATGCGCGCCATGCTGTCCCGCGCGAACTATCTGCCCCACGAAGCACCAACGACCTCGCCGCTTTCCTAAACGCTAGTCGCATCGAACCGCCATCGACTTCGGAAACTGCAACCTCTAGTACTGGTGCTCCCGATGGGACAACAAATAACACCAAAGGACGCACACGCGCCGGCACAACAACCAGTCACACGCCGATCGAGATACCCGCCGAAGCGATGCCAAATATACCGAAAGACCCAACAGAGATCCGGTGTGGCCCGTTACTCAACTACCGCGGCATGGAACACGGCCGCTGGCTAGGTAGCGTCCTCATAGTGACCTGCGGCGGCGGCCCTAACCCCGGAGACGCTCCACGACTAGTTTTGACTGGCGCTGGGCAATTGACGGATGTCATATCCAAAGGCATGGAGTTTGCCGGCGCCTGCCTGTACTCGGACTGGCGGGGCACGTTCTGGCAGTTTAGTATTGCCGTACCGCTCCTCGATTACGAGGTGGAATGGAGATATACAATTCCTGGCGTGCATGCTGTAGGCGAAAGCTCACTGTCTCCGCGCTCATTCTTTGTGCCCGCGGCATCAGAGTGCATGAGAACCATGTTCTATTCGTGCAATGGCTTTAGTATAGGTACCGACGAAGAAGCCTGGAGTGGCATTGCGCTGTGGAATAATGTCGAGCGCAGGCATAAAAAGTCACCGATACATGTCATGTAAGTACGAGATGTATACTGCCCGTTTCTAGTATCACATGACTGACTAAGCGTGTAATGGTGCATCAGGGTCGGAGGCGGTGATCAGATCTACAACGACAGTATTCGCGTAGATGGGCCACTTCGAAACTGGACAGATATATCGAGTCCTCGCAAGCGCCGCGAGCACGACTTTTCAGAAGCGTTTCGCTCCGAATGTGACAACTTTTACTTGGAAAACTACATCCAATGGTACACAAAGCCGGAGTTTGCGTTCGCCAATAGCCGAATTCCACAGCTAAACATCTGGGACGACCACGATATCATCGACGGTTACGGCTCATATGTGGACAGTTTCATGCGCTGTGACATGTTCCGTGGAATCGGTGGTTGTGCATACAAGTACTACATGTTGTTCCAGCACCATCTGCCCCCACCTCGTTATTCATATAGTACCGAGAAAAGTGATCCCGAGATCCAAATAGCCGGCGCATATGTGGCGCCCCCAGCGGAACTGCCCAAGATTTATATCCAGGGCGCAAAGATAGGCGTGAGTTTATCGCTATATCCGGCTTTGAGACCAAGGATAGACACTAACAGCTATATAGCCGTATATCACCGAGTTCGGTTATCACATATACACGTTATTAGGCCCTAGAATGGCCATCATGGGTCTTGATGCCCGCACAGAGGTTAGTAGTAGACAGCACATACCAGTGACGGCTGGCAGCACATGACACTAACACAATATGATAAATAGCGGACAAGACATCAAGTCAACTACCCCGAAAGTTATGACTTGCTTTTCAACAACTTGAGGCAGCAACTCAGCCAAGCACGGTCCAACGGCGTACCTATCAAGCACCTGCTTTTTCTGCTGGGAATTCCAGTGGCCTATCCCCGTCTGACATGGCTAGAGAACATCTTCCGCAGTCCCGTGATTGCGCCAGTGAAGCTCTTAAACCGCCGCTTTGGCGTTGGTGGTAGTGTTTTTAACCAGTTCGACGGCAACATTGATCTCCTTGATGATCTCGATGACCACTATACCGCAAAAACCCACAAGCTAGAGCGTCGCGCCATGATGGAGCGTCTTCAAGCCATCGCAGCTGAGTTCTCCATTCGCGTCACACTACTTGGTGGCGATGTGCATCTAGCAGCAATGGGGCGCTTCTATTCAAACCCTAGCCTGCAGATCCCAGTTGAGCGCGATCACCGCTTCATGCAGAACATTGTATCATCTGCCATTGTGAATAAACCCCCACCACAGGCCGTGGCAAACCTG
Source organism: Davidsoniella virescens (assembly GCA_001513805.1). Lineage (NCBI taxonomy): Eukaryota > Fungi > Ascomycota > Sordariomycetes > Microascales > Ceratocystidaceae > Davidsoniella > Davidsoniella virescens. The sequence goes on from LJZU01000138.1 coordinate 9,529, forward strand.
CTAGCTAAACGCAACAAAATCCACCATCTCAATCCAGAGACCGACGAAACCATGCTAGACTTGTTCGACAAAGACCCCGGGTCGACGGCACGCACATCCAAGAGCAACCACTGCACGATGCCCAGCCGCAACTTCTGCATCATCAGTGAGAACTCACCATACCGCAATGGCTCTATAGGAGGCCAGCAGTACACCGCCACCACGCCGGGAAGCTCCGAGGGCACGCAATTCGAGGGCGTTGATGGCCGCGGGCCCATGTGTGCAGACGAACTGGCCGCTGGAACGCAGCATAAGGCGGCTGATGAGACGACTCACGGAAACGGCTATGACGGCGGTCTAGATGTCATGATTTGCGTCGAGAAAGAGCAAACTGACAAACAAGGCCAAACGTGCTCTTACGGTATCACGATTCCGCAACTGGAGTACGCAGGCGACGTATCAAGCGCATTTGATACAGCATTCCCGTCATCAGAGCCATTCCATACTCATGGCCATCAGCACGGTAGACACACTAGTGATACGAGCGATGGAAAGTAATCAATCACTTGGAGGTTTTTGTATAAAATACAACTAGAGAGATTGAGGTCATTCGGCCACGTCATGTGATCTGGCGCAAAAGTGGACTCTCAGTGTGTTCCTTCCCGTTTTGGTGATGCTGGAGTAGGTCGCTTCGGCACGTAACGAAAGGATTTTTGGGTTTTTTTTTGCCGGGCGACGGCATTAATTGGAGTTTTATTTTCCATTTGTTTTTCATTGTGCTTTTCGTTCTATGGTCCTTGTGGATTATATACGGTTCAAATAGGTCTCTTTTTTTCCTTCCTTTTTTCTTTCTACTATCTAGGATGCTTGATGGTTCTAGATCATGATGATACCTTGGGGCTTACAAACAACGGAACGGGGATCTTGTGTAAATATTGTGTTTTTTTATATCTAATTTCTAATCTTATACTCATAAACTCTTGGCCTTGTATATATGCACGTGACACTTGAACGCCATCATATATGGATATAGTCTAATTTGAGGGCCTACGATGCCACCAGACATAAGGCCGCGATATCCCGCATGTATGTAGATATGTACCATGAAAATCCGATCTCGCTGAGCACCTTTATACAGAAATGATCGCAGCATAAAGCCGAGCGCCACCATTCAGTACTGGCGAATTTCCGGACAAGCAAAAGTAGGCGTCGGCTTATACTAGAAGTTTGTTTGGTGGGGACACGATCATCTTCCTAGTCTTAGGCCGAAAACAGAAATAAGAACAAGGCCCCTCCCTACAAAGCAACCGTAGCTTATATGAGATCGCTAACTAGGCTCTGGCTGGGATCGATTGCCTAGGCCGCGATAAGCCGTCGTGGACGCGATGTAGTAAGTACGGCTTCACATTATTCTGTCACATCTTTGGCGCACCAAGCCAAGGCAAGAGCTATTTCAGCTGCGGCTAGAAGGCTGTCATTCGCTATCCTGCGGCCTTGATTGGCTTGCTGTACATTCTCATCGTAGATATTGCGATCCCGGAGAGTTGGAGACGCAGTAAACAGCACAGCTTTGAAGCGGCATTTGGATCTGGAGTGCGACGTAATGGCTTGATACATATTTGGCGGATGCAGTAGAAAAAGAAAGAAACCGGAAAAGGGTTCGGCTCTGACATTTTTGTCTTAGTAACCCGACCGAAGCTTTAACAGTTGTTTTCTTTTTCTTTCCCTTATAATCCAAGTCAGAGTGTTTTTTCTTCAACCCTCTTCCTCAGACTCGCTTCATTTGCATCGTCTCTATCATCACATTATCTGTACAATGACATCGTTCACTTCGCGCTCTGCCGCCCTAATGGCCTCTCGTCTCAGCATGCGTGCTTCCTCTGCTGCCTGCCGCTCCAGAGCTTCATATGCCACTTTCGCTGCTTTCCAAACCCCCACTGTCAACAACGAGCCCAACGTAAGCCATTCTTCTCTCTTCATTCGCTCTGCTTGAATACTCTGCTAGAATCTATCCAGAACCTAACTCGACTTTCTGTAACTTTAGCACACTTACACCAAGGGCTCTGCTCAGCGCGCCGGCCTGAACGCCGCCGTCGAGACTCTCGGCCAGCAAGTGCCTCTGCGCGTGCCCATCGTTGTCGGCGGCCAGGAGCTCACCACCAGCTCCGTTCAGAAGCAGGCCAACCCCGCCGATCACGCTTCCACTGTCGCCGAATACTCGACCGCTTCCGCTGCCGATGTTTCCAAGGCTATCGATGCCGCTCTCGCTGCCCGCGAGTCCTGGGCTAACCTGCCCTTTGCTGACCGTGCTGCCGTTTTCCTCAAGGCTGCCGACCTCATCTCCACCAAATACCGCTACGAGCTAATGGCTACCGTCATGCTTGGCCAGGGCAAGAATGCTTGGCAGGCCGAGATCGACACCGCTGCTGAGTTGGCTGATTTCTTTCGCTTCAACGTCAAGTATGCTACCGAGCTGTACGCTCAACAGCCCAAGCACAACTCGCCTGGTGTATGGAACCGCGTCGAGTACCGCCCTCTCGAGGGATTCGTTTATGCTGTCACGCCCTTCAACTTCACTGCCATTGCTGGTAACTTGCCTGGCGCTCCCGCTCTCATGGGCAACGTTGTTGTCTGGAAGCCTTCCGACTCGGCCATTTTGAGCAACTGGCTTGTGTACAAGATCCTCATTGAGGCGGGTCTGCCCCCCAATGTCATCCAATTCGTCCCCGGTAACGCGGTTGAAATCACCGAGACAGTGCTAAAGCACCGCCAGTTTGCTGCTCTGCACTTCACTGGCAGCACCAACGTCTTCCGTAAGCTGTACGGTGAGATTGGACAGGGTATCGCCGAGGGTCGCTATGTCTCGTACCCCCGCGTTGTTGGTGAGACCGGCGGCAAGAACTTCCACCTGATCCACCACTCCGCTGATATCGACAACGCTGTCCTGCAGACCGTCCGTGGTTCTTTTGAGTACCAGGGTCAAAAGTGCTCTGCCACTTCACGCCTCTATGTCCCCAAGTCAATCTGGCCCGAGTTCCGTGAGAAGCTAGTGTCGCACACCAAGGCCATTGCCCAGGGTGATCCTCGCACCGCTTCCAACTTCATGGGACCTGTGATCCACGCTGGGTCTTTTGACAAACTAGCCGGTGTCATTGATGCTGCCAAGACCGACTCAGAGCTGACACTCTTGACCGGTGGTTCGTACGACAAGTCTAAGGGTTTCTATATCTCTCCTACCATCTATGAAACCTCTAGCCCCTCGCACAAACTACTAAGCACCGAGCTCTTCGGCCCTGTGCTGACCACTTATGTTTACGACGATGCGGCCCCCAATGCCTTTGAGGAGGCGTGCAAGCTGGTCAACGCTACTGGCGAATATGCTCTAACTGGCTCCATTTTTGCTGCTGACCGTGAAGCTATCCGCTTCGCTGAGGATAAGCTGCGTGATTCTGCGGGTAACTTCTACATCAACTGCAAGTCCACCGGTGCTGTTGTTGGCCAGCAGCCCTTTGGTGGCTCGCGTGCTTCGGGCACTAACGACAAAGCCGGTAGTCAAACTTTACTAGGCAGATTTGTTAGCATGCGCAGCATCAAGGAAGAGTTCATGGCAACCACTTCGGTCACCTACCCTTCGAATGAGTAGAAAAGTCCAATTTCCTCTTTCTTGATTTGTTGTTTATCATTACTTGTTTTCGCAGGTGATTCTGGTGACTGATATTGTCTCTCGGTGACTATAGTTTATGATATGATGTACTATGTATTCTAGTGGTTTTGTTATTCTTGTCTCTCTTCTTTTCCTCGTCTTGGCGTCTTGCAACATATCCGGCGTATGAAAACGTATGTATGCCATCGTTCGTCTTTGCTTTCTTTTTCTTTCTTTCGGGGTATAGTCTTAATGACAATTAGTACCTATCTCACTTATATTCTACAATCCATTGTTTGATAAATGCCTATGACACATGCATGTTTTCAACCTTCACAAACGGATAATGATTTATCTGTACTATGCTACCGAGTATGGAATATATCTCTAGTATTTAGTGATCAAAAGAAGACGTAGTATAAATTCAGTATTATGAATATAAATCTCTATATATCATAACTAATAATATCTTAAAGATGAAAGAAAAACAATGATTAGAGTGGCAACCAGATTTGAAATAATGCTAAACATATAATTTTGCAGATAGAAACCCAAGATACTCCAGTAAATGAAATTAAGAAAGAACAAGAGAAAACGATTCTGTATGTAATAAAACATCAGATGGAAGTTATATAGCCCGTGTAGACTTAGGTAACATAATATGTGAGAAACGGGCAAGATAAATGAGAGACAAATCTAGATATAGGAAGAAGCGTAGATTAAATAGACGAATGGCGTAGCGATTTGTACGCGACAAAACAGGAAAAGACATTTATAATTTTGTAGCCAATTCACTTTTTTTTTCATCTCCAATAAGCTCCAGACGTGGGTCGACTCAAGGTTCCAGTTTCGACCTGAGCCTCTTGAGCTTCCGCATCAAAGTCACGCGATTGGCTCGCAGTTGGTCCCGTGCGAACATCGTCTAGAACGACATTATACTGATGAACTTGGCCAAAGCTTGGATTCGTGCGGTGTGTCTTGTGTGTTGACCGCATTGACCCTTGGTTGCTACCAATATCTTCCAACATGACAGTAGACGACAGAGACGCATGTCGAGTTTGCGATAAATTTGTCGATGTCTCTGATGTTGTGCGCAAGAAGGGCATCGGTGCTGTTGCTAGGCCTGGAGTAGCGTAAGGATGCGAGCGCATTGGAATTCCGTGGTTTTGGCTGTTTCCGTCATCGTCACTATCGATAGATACACTCCGTGAGCGTACCATGCGTTCATCAGTACGAAGTGGTGAGACACTCCTGGACATACTTTCGGTTGATATCCGGCGTCGGGGCGGTGATTCTTCTCCTATTCCAAGGGGTGTCGTTTCCCCGACGGCAGCAGCCTCTTCATCATTACGTAAAGTCGATGACTCTACCCGAGACGACTGGCCATTGGCGTTACCCATATGGGACCCAGGAGTGATTGTCCAATCTTGGGGCTTGGGCTCATCGTCATCGGACTCGATAGGACGTTTGCGGGCTATCGCAGTGGCTACAGGCACGCCATCTGGCGGTGGCTCACGCTCTAATTCCGCACGCATCTCTGGTGGCATACGATGGCTACGAACAACTTCGAAGCCCTTGCCCTTCTCCTTAGTCTTACCCTTGATTATAGTACGGAGCCAGCTAGTAGCAGTAGCAACTGGTCCCGTGGGGTCGGCTGGCCCAGTACCAAGACGTCGCCCTGGACGGTCGGAGTTGAGTGCTGGGCCCCGTGCTACACCATAATACAGATCGACCTCACGAGTTGAATAGTCGATTCCTCGTGGGGGTATGTTGAGAGAAAATGGAGCCGGTGTTGTTGACCGATCAGCCTCCAAGTCGATATCATTGGGAGCAACGACACTGATACGTCTCGATTCAACTATCGAGTCATTTCCACCAAGACTAGGGGTTATAGTATTCGTAGTTTCCCGTCTTCGTGGGGGGCGGTAGTACTGATCGGCGGCAGATACCACAACAGCGGCAGGTCGTGAAGGGTTTGGATGTATGTATGAGAAAGTCGTGACTTCTCTCGGCGTTGTTGGGCCGATCGAACTCGTCGCGCTATCGAAATTACGTGTCGCCATTGGTGCAGCGAACTCTGCGGGGTCAAAGCCCGATGATGAGCGATTGTGTCGCAAGCCGGAAAGAGAACCGGCAGACTCGTTTCTAACGTGTCCACTAGGCATGTAGTAACCGGGTCTGCTAGCATCAGCATCCAGTATGGCAACTTGGGAAAGGTGACCTGGCTTGGACCGCACACCGTGACTCCGATGTGACATTGGCATACGACGAGACAGTTGGCGAGGACCAAATATCTTGGAGAGACCGCCAGTAGTGTGTCCTCCTGCACCTAGCATGCGGGCAGTGACTTCAATAAAGGTTTGTAGGGCGTTGAGGAAGAATCCAAATACAAGAGTACAGGCGTGAATCAGGAAGATGACATATCCAACCCAGCCTTTGGGTCCTTCGGTGATTCCAAGTGTAGGTGCAAAAGCAACAAGAAGTAGAACAGTCATAAGACGGATGAATGTGAAGCAAGCAGTATACATATTCATAGATGTTTCTCGGTCATATGGTTGATAGATTATGATAGCCGCGAGCATTAGTGCCTCAGAGATCGATAGCAAGGCGATCTGTGCAATGCCTGAACTCTGGGCGCCACCAATAGCTATTCCTCGTAGAAATGTCAAGAATATTGGGATGAAGGCAAATGGTGGTGCGTCATCAGTGTAAGTATTGTAAAGAGGGCCGTACAAAAGCAAGGTAGGAAGATGATCGAATAGCTCGGACCGCGGTACAGCGCGTAAGATGACTCGCCCAAACCACAAGGTGATGGCAATAAGCGCCACCAACGTAAGAGAGGCGAGTACGAGCAAGAATGTTGATGATTCGCTGCCAATGGTGAGCTGAAATACAGACAGAGATATTATAGGAAGAAGGAAGAAATTGAAGATGATGCGGACGATATTTCCGAGAGAGAACGGCAAGTTTTTCTTACGAAGGTCCTCCTTGGGGGTATTGGCAATAAAGCGGTACATGCGGCGCAATAGAAAGCCTAGCTGAAATATTAAGAGCGCACAAGCAATAATCACAGTCAACCACACCATCATGCAAGCCCAAGCATCCTCACGTGTAGCCAACCCAACTAGCTGGCCCATGGCACCGAGGCCACTGGTGCTATTGGTGACGTAGATACCATCCACCAGGCTTTGCCACGAAGGATCGTCACTGACGAACGATGTATTAAACAATAGACTTGACCATGCAGTACGACTAGCCACAGGGCGATAGAATCCTGGGTAGTTCAACGAAAGGCTGCTGGTCAAGAATATGAACTGGATATGGTTCAGACAGTCAGTAAAGCCGGGGGTCACCAGACGCAGCAAGTCGGTGATCTCTCTGCTATGGTTTGATGACCATTTAAAGATATCAGTAGTACCCCAGGGACAGAACATGGCTGCGAATACATTCGTAAGGGCTACGAAGATGAGTATCACCAAGGGTACTATTGTGATGACCCATGCGATGTTCCCCAGGTCTGGCGTGGCATTGATTGAAACACAGTGGATTTGAGTGCCATCTGCATTATCGCCGTAGATGACCATGAAGGTCGTAGCAAATGTAGTGAAAGCATATGATGAGTTGAAAGGCCATTTCAGGGAGTAGTAAGGAAGACCATAAGGAAGATCACTATATAGAATTGTTACTCCAGGGTTAGCATTCTAACAGACAAAAAATCGTATATAACGAACAGATGACATGTCAATATTATACCTTTGTGTGTATTCAAAGACAGGGCCCAGCGGACAAGAGCTGTTTTCTACGCGGTCACAAAATGACGATTGGTTGGAAAACGGCTTGTACGTCAGCACGTCAACAGACGTCTTCAGGTTCGTGATGCCGCTTGTGCCAGCTTCGGCTCTGTCAAGGATCTTTCCAGCTGTATTAGATGAGTCGGACCACTGATCACTATTCCAGGCGGGCAGGACATCGTCATCATTCGCTTTGCCAGATACATTGCCCCAAACAGTCATGGTCAACTCATGGTCGGGATTCTCAATATCAAACTTGGCGTCGACAAATAGAGGCGTGAACAACAAGCGTCCGGACGACTTATAGCTCCCACTAAGGCAATCGTCGAAGACGACCTGGACTGCGCTGGCCGATGTCGCCAGAAATGCCAGGGCGATCGCCCCAATCCGATTGACGATCATGGTGCTGCGCTGTTGACTAGAGGTTTGACAAGATTGTAGTTGTGGGGGTCTTTCAAATATACGTGCGGCAGAGCAACTTCGAGCTCGAATGCCAGCAGATAGCTCCGGCGATGATGGAAGCTTCGTAGTCTGTGGTGGTATCGATATCGGTATCAAGTTCGGGCTGTCGAAATCCAACTTTTAACTATGAAGACGCAATCGGTGATCGAAGACGGCGAATGACGCTCGCCATCGGCATCTTGGACAGCAAATTTCAAGATGCTCCTGGGAGTTACTATCGTCGGCACAAAAATAGATATTCGTCAAAAAAAAGATAGTAAGATATATCGACCCAATAATGGACAAAAATGTTGAAAGAAATGAGGGAAATTTGATAAGCTCAGGCAGCAGCGGGAATTATCTTTCTGGCTGCGATGCAAAATCGTTATCACAGTGTAGGAACGATAGATCTAATTATGGAAGGAATAGCAACCAGCTTGTTGTAGTGTAGTGGCTGAGGAAAAAATAAAGACAGCAAATGCCCTGGCTTAGGACTAGCAGTTTTTAGGACAGGGTAGATGTAAGAACAGGATATAGCTGTAATACAGTATACATTTATCACCCGCAAATATACATCAGCTTACTTACCAGCTATATATACAATGCAAACACAAATAGCAGCTTAATATAACCTGGGCGATATATACTAGTCACGACGTAATATTTCTTTCATTAGTTCAAAAATTCGAAAAGAAACCCCGAATTTTCAAACAAAAAAGTACGTCCACTCACAGCTTGCCTGTTTTGTCTTAAAGCTAGCTGTATGTTTTGTTGTCTCTTTCACATCTTCTTTTCTCCTTCCTTCGCTTGCGGCGCCGCTCAATTGACATTTTCATTTCCCTTCTCAACACCATACATATCCGTACCAGCTACGCCGCTCTATATCTACATATGAGCCGCTAGAAGCATTTTTCTGGGGTAGTTCTTTGTATGTACATATGTATATGTATCTAGGTGCTGATAGTGGTAGTAGGTGCTTACTGATGATACATAGCTTCACTCATTGGTCTACACTTGGCCCAGTCTGACGTGTACCAGAAATTTCAATGAGGGGTTACCAATGACCCCATTTGCATCATGACCTTATTCTTCAAAAATAAGGCTTCTTTCAGAAAAAGCATCTCATTCAAATCAGGATAGCATGTCATAACAGCAAGCAGAAGCAAGCCGATTCTGGCGTCGTCTGTCTGTGCAAAGGGGGTTCAACTACATGTAGCAGGGGTTAAAGGTGCTATTTTGCACTACAGATATACAAAGATCCCAAAAGGAACAAGGAAGTAATCTAGGGACAGCAAAACAGACAGACAGCAGAAGAAAAAATGAAAGTAGGGAGAGTCCCACAGCGAAACAGGAAATACTTTGGCGAGGAATGCTACGATATTTCTGTGTGCAGGGCACAGCCGCCAAGATCCAGAATGAAGGTGACAGCGAACGAACTGACGAAAAGAGATAGATAAAGAACCAAGCACGCTTGGGGCCGCCAATAATGAACGCTAAGTTCCAGGCGAAGCAGCGGTAAGCTTCAGGTGACACTGGAGCATCTGGAAAATGACTAGATTGTTCTGTCTAGGGTTTCCGTGTGTTATAGTACCATATGTGTATCCCTAATCACAAAATTGCAGTGCATCTTGCTGTGAAGCAATGATTGAGGCTGTGGTCATCGTTAACCTGGCCCGGTGACCTTTCCGTGCTCTAAAAGACTTACAACAGTACTTATTTTTGTTGGAATTCATAACATGATGCGGAGACTTTGATGTAACACTTCCAAGAGCCACCCAGTCGAGATGAACAGTTGTTTCTATATTCATTGTTCGCTGTCATTTAACGAGCCTAAAAGCTGGTAGTATTTAGGCATTATATGTGTCATATCCCGAGACTTAATCAACTTATAGTCATGGCAACACGAGAATATAGTGTGAGACCATACTAGTGAAATATCAATATTATGCGCTCATGTACAACTGTATATACAAAGACACAACTTGATTGTTGTCAGTTTACTTGTTGCATATCCACCTCCTTGATAATACCAACAAGTTGAACAGGGAGTTTTGATGACTAGCAAAATCTTTTATGTCTATATAGAGAAGAACAATAACGTATCCGAGGCTGTCCTATTCATTGCTTATTGATTCCATTCCAATTGTCTACAAGCTTATCCAATATCCTAGAACAATTGAACATGTACATACAGATACAAAAAAAGATCTGCCAGGATTCTGGACTCATTAAAAATGGGTAGAGTACAACTGATTGTCTCTTGAAAACTTGCTTCGCCCCATCGTCGCTAAAGCTGGCCAGTCTGTAGCTATCCTTGTTGAGAATTTTTTCTTCTTCTTCCTTGCGCTCCGGCCAATATACATACATTTACACATTTATTTTTAAAAGTATCTTCTCTTGTGCTTTTTTTGTTGGTCGTGGCTGGCTTCCCGTAGGTAAATGTATCAAGCTTAAAGCATCGCGATTTTCTTTGAGACAGAGGCCATTTGTGCTTACTAGCCCAGCTCATCTCCCAAATCAGACGGACTTGATAGACATTTTTGCTTGGGATCAGGATCTTGCAGTACCCTGACCTAGTTGTACTGTTTTGTTGACATTGGCTCAAGTTCAATCAGGTCCAGTGCCATCATCACGTATATAACAAACAAAGCCTCATCAAACACTGTATTATATACTACTCAAGAACCCGAGATACTGGCTACCTAAAAATGATGTGTTTGCTAGGATATCCATATCTTATTATAATTTTTTTTCTCCAGACAGAGTCAACATTTACTTTGCTCCCCTTCAAGCCAAAATGAAGCAATTGAAACATGACGACGCCCAATGACGCTATGGTGATGGAGGGGGCTTCTGACATCTCAGCTAATATGCTATAATGCACTCTATCTTCGATTACCGCAGACGCGGACTCCCTTACCGAAGCTGATGGTGTTTCTGCATGTCTCGAACGCATGTAAGAGAAAGAGCAAAGTGCTACTGTGACTCTATTGGTGGTCGAAAGTAGCGATGAAGCCACAGCTCATGTAGCACACACACTATTGGCGCTATACTATCTGGGGACTTGACACTGATAGTGCTATCTACAGGTATGTACAAGACAAAGGTGCCGCAAGCTGTACATATCTTGTTATCGTTTCTGATAAGGTGGCTGGCTATACTTGTGTGAGGACTATAGACCGTTTCTTTCCGAGGTACCGAGTACAAGCAAATCATAGGACTGTTATGTTTGTAGATATATTCGGCAGCCACAACTACTTTTGCTTTTTTGTTTTGGTTCTCTATACGAAACACCTAAAGTTCTAATCCACCACCGCATCCTCATTCCAAGCTAAGTAACACACCAAGTAAAGAGCCCACGCCACCCTTAGCCCGTGAATACGAGACTTGCGTTGTTTTGAGATTTCATCTTCCAAGTGACTCTTCCTCAGGATAACTAGTACGAAACTTGCTGATATGTCGGCTGTTTACTGCCATTGACTGCCGTTCATTGCAAATATAAACTTATACAAATACAAAGACCATGTGGTAACCCTGACTAACACTATGACATGTTGATAGAATCTAGAAGTTGCCATATATAGCATATGATAGGCACAACTCCTCGCACATAACAGTTCTCTGTGTGCTTTAGGGCAGCAGCTGACATTGTGGACTTTTCGAGAGGCGGTGAAGAACACGCCTATGTCGCATCATTCGAGATATCCTCAAATTATTCCCCTCTCGACCCGATTTGATTCTATCCCAACAGTATATAATTTAGCAAGTTCACTGCTTAATTCTGAATTCTGTCCAACTTATCGTATTCAAATTTGCAACAAAAAAAAAGTCTAATGGAGAGTTCCACTATCCTGCTAGATATACTGACATTGATACACTCTCATAAACATTGTTGTTAAAGATATCATTCTTCCGTTTCTTTGAACGATATCCTTTTCTTGAGCTGGCCCGCTAGCTCTTGATTATCCCAGCTTTCCAATACACTCAATATGCGGCATTCCAAAACCCGATGATCCTGCATACTTGAAGTCTGGTGCCACTTGGAGAAACCCAACTCGTCTTCCTCTCCTTCTCCGGAAACGTAAGTGTCATAGGATCGAGAGTCAACGTAGTTCTTCGTGATTGTGTCCAGACTGATATCTATGCGTAGCACGGTGTTGTGTAGTAGTTGATCTTCAGGTATACTTTCAAGTGGTAGACAATGGACACGACAACTAATACTTCGTGCACGTGGATATGAACGTTCCCTTGGCCTGCTTCGCGAAACACTGCGGCTCCGTGACATACACCGAGGCAATTGGTGATAGTATACCTGTTCCTCCGGCGAACAATCCGCATTTGTGTCAAGTTGTGTATGCTGCTCGCTATGGACATCTTTTGAATGATCATGCGGATAGTTTTCATTTTGCAGAAACAATGATGAACTAGGTGCTGCAAATTCAATCTCGCCCTTGTTTTCGATGGCACTTCTGAACTTGCATCTGAATAGAGCTTAACCTAGATGTGGTATCAGATATAGAAGGATTGCCTAATCCACCACGTAAATCTCGTGTATGCACTGAAGCTGACTGTCGTCGGACGACAACGGGGGGACTCATACAGGCAAACGATAATTGGGATTGTCGGAGTATGGAGTTGGTCGATGGAGAAGTTTGGTTGTGGTACTGTCTAGCTGTGAGTATAGGCTTCTGACTACTAATATGACCGCTCTGATGGGCCATAGGAGATGAATTGATTGTCCATCGCTTAGAAACGCTCTTGCCAAGGCTTCGAATCGATTCGTCGGCGTTATTGTCCTGAAGATCCTCGTGTCGTTGACTAATGATAGATTCTTGGTGTATAGGAAGCTTGAGCCGTATAGGGCGTTCTGGGCTCCGTGGTAGGTTGGAATTATGAGCATCGATAGCCCTGACTTTTCGCGCTGGCGAAGACACATCGTATTCGATATCATCTAAGTAGCCCGTGTGCGAAATATCGATAGATGGGCGTTGGATAGCCTGGATGTTGACTTGCATCTTGCCCAGACAGACTTCTACAATTAAATCATCATCACTTCGAAGCAAGTTGTCGGTGCCAATATTAGAACTTGGCGCCGCTATGCCTATCTTAGAGGTGGAAGGCGAGTCTTGTTTAGTCGATGATGTCCATGGATTGATCAGAGATCCTGTTGCCTTCGTAAGTCGACGGTTGTGGACATCTGCTCTCGATCTTGAATCTACATCCTTGCCAGTATGAACCTCCAGAACCTCGATTTTGAGAGGAGGTGGGATCTGGCCTTGGTCAGAGACCTCCACCATATTGACTTGCCAAACTGTTATGGCTTCGAGCATTTTGACATCAAAATCTTGGTATTCTACTGCTCTACTAGCAAACACATCAGATGAAGGATTGACTAGCGACGTAGATGGCGGTGTCCTAGCGATGATGAGAGATGGTAAGTCTAATTCAGGTTCATCACCAAGAGAACTCGCAGAATCGCTACTTATCACGGTAATATCGGCTGGAATTCCCTGCCGATTTTTGGGGGGAGTATGAGGATCAGATAATGCAAGATCGGATCGTACTGGTTCTAAGACTATCGGTATATCAGACAAGATTGGTTCAACACCTTCAACCGAATAGACGCTGTCGAAAAGCTTCTCGGATATTCCTAAAATACAAGGCTCATCGGCGAAAACAACCTCCAATTTCAAGATATCAACATTGACATCATAGCTTTCGATTGGACATATAATGTCAACTTGAATGTAAGGCTGTTGAACTTCTCCAAAGATGCGAGCAACATGAGCCTTGTAAGCTTTCAGTATGTTCTTTGCCGTTCCGCGAGAGGGATCAAGAGGTCTTTGATCTACTGAGATGTATGCACCCTTTTTAGATATCACTGCAACTTCTGCAGTAGGCGAAGGGAGAAACGCACGAAGAGTGTAACCTTTCTCGGAGACCAGGGTTTCGATACAACACGAGGCTAGATTTTGGCCAAATGTCTGTAGCACTACCTCTTTGACGCCACAAGATACTTCTGTTGGTGCGAGTGACCAACAAGCGCGGGGACTATCTGCAACCTTGAACGAGATTTTTAGTGAAGGTCGGGCCATGGCCAGACGTAGTAGCATATTCTTGATCTTCGTGAGCGTCTTTGGGCCCTCCTTAGAAAACTGGTGTTTACGGACGGGAAAGTTATTGAATAGCTGAGTTACGGTAACTGTTGTTCCGACCATTCCAGAAGCTGGTTGAGAATCAACGATGCCTCCGTTTTTGGCCAAAACGAGGACGATAGCGACCTTCTCAGCATTGGTACGAGTAGTGATAGTGATCGTACCGTGAGTATTGGCACTTGCCAGTGCCTCACCTCGGAAACCAAAAGAACTTCCACCTTTACGCACTAGATCGTTGTAGGTCGTTAGTTTGCTCGTGTGTGAACGGCGGCCGAGGGCGTCAAAATCGGTTGATGTGATTCCATGACCGTTGTCACGGACTTGGATACGGTCGATGGTGTTGGCGGATATGAGGACTTCGATGGAGCTCGCACCGGCATCGATGGAGTTTTCGACAAGCTCTTTGACAAGAGTATCAGGGCTCGTGATGACAAGTGACGAGTTGAGGCGCCGTTGTGTGTCGGAAGGGAGTGCTATGATAACCACCTTATCAATGGAAAGGTGAGATGAAATATTTGATAGCTTGTAGTGGATATAATCTATATTTTCTGGAATATTTCGTTTTCAGTGACTTTATGTACGACTACCTTCACCATTCACGTCAAAACTAGCAGGAACAATCAGGGCTAGGGCTTTTGACTTTATGTGCAACTCCGATATCTACAGATCCAGACATAGTGAAAAGAGCATTTGCTAGTGAACGTCAATCTATATTAGGAAACCAAGGCATTGTGATGGTCTGTATTAGTAACTACCATATTCCACTATGCGGATACCATACCATATTCCAGCTACTTGCGCACAATACATGACATGGTACCTGTAAATTAGTTGTGGTACTACTTCTGTAGTATCAAGTTAGGATGGATTCTAAGATATACTAAGATGAAAGGCATCTCAAGAGTTAGTCTAGATCAAGACTGGGTAAAGAGCAAAAAGGTATGAAGAAAGACGGTCTCAGCTTGATTGAGTAGCGTGCACTCAGAGTATGGTTGTGATAAGCCTTGTTGCAAGGCTTGTGTATTATACAATTGTCGGGATGCAGCCATATGAGTGGTCTAGTGATCTGTAACTTTAATCAGCAGACTTTCTGGGAGAACGGGTGGGTGATCTAGAGACAGTCCGTGAGCGGGAACGAGAACGGGGCCGAGACACAGATGAGGATGAATTATGTCTTTGACGCTTAGTACTGCCCGATCTCCGAGGGCTGTTGGAACGACTCCGGTCTCGACGAGTTCTACTCCCACTACGGCTACGGCTACGGCTACGGCTACGGCTACGGCTGTGTCGGCTATCGGAAGCTGAAGATGGACTTTTGGAAGATCTTCCCTGTCTTCTTCCAGGTGTCCGGCTACAGCTACGAGAACTATAGCTTCGTGAACGTGAGCGAGAGCGAGACGAATACGATACCGAGCGGTTGCGGCGACGACGTGGTGGAGATCGTGATACGGAAGTAGATATACTACGACCAGCACGGCGGCGCTTTGATGGTGGGGGTGAGGCGCTCGATTCACTTCTGGAAACGGAACGAGATCGAGAGCGTGAAGATGGCGATATCGATCGGCGTCTTGATTTGTGTGAGCTACCAACGCCCGGGGACCGCGATCTCTTCCGCACAGTTATGTCTCTACTACGCGAACGGCTCGAATTTCTTCGGACTGGGCTCACGCTACGGGAAGCTGAGCGACTGCGAGAGCGTGAGGCTATGCGGGACACATCCTTTCCACGGGTTGGGGGAGCATAGTGATCACCCCCATTGCCGCGTGTGCGGCCTCCTCCGTCTCTGTCCTTTCTACGCCATGAAGGGGGAGAGCGTGAGCGGTTGCCGCCTCGTCCTCCAAAAGCATTGCCACCACGGCGACTACGGTCATTAGCACCGCCTCTTCCTCTATAGGAGTCACCACGGCCACCTCTGCCTTGGTCTCGGCGATCGCGGTCACGGCGTTCTATATCATCGCGTCGACGTCGTGCTTGTTCTTCTGCTTGTTGGGCTTCAATCTATATAGAGGTTGGGTTATTAATTCGCTTAGTTCTTATCGAATGGTAGAGACTTTATTCGACAAACCTTTTCTTTAATCAACTCTTGCTTTTTAGCCTCAAGAAGCTCTTTGGGAACGCCTTGTGGACTATCTTGGGCACTTAGGCAAAGATTCCAAAGCTCTTTACAAAACACTGGTGTGTCCTTGTCTAAGAAACCAGTCAATTGGATTTGTAGACTTTTAATGTCAGGCTGCGGCCTGGTTAGCTTTAGGTTCTCGGATAGAGGGGAATCCATCGAGGGTGACTTGCAAACCGGGTGCCTTCGAGGAGATTATAGCACAGTTCAATAATAACATCGTCTTCTGCGCCAAGTATTTCGGATATTCTGCTTGCAATCCATCTGAGATATACGTTAGTAAGTGTTGACTTTCAAACTCTTCAGTGCGAAAATTGGAGTATTAGCTTACTTTTGTAGCACCTGCACATTAACTTTCTGGATATCAACCTTCTTGTTAAACTCAGGTGGAAATTTAGTGCTCTTCAAGAGCTTCGCATCAACTCCAGTAGCCATTGTGGTAGCTTTTAAAGTAATGATTCAATATGTAAGAGGGATGTCATTGATTTTTTTTTTCGTTGTTTGGGTTAGTGACGTCGCTGATATTCTAAAAAAAAAAAAGAGTCGCGTCGTGAAGCAAGCAAGTTTGATATGGTTAAATGACAACCTCTACCCTGGCCAGGGTTATCTCTTCAATGTGTAACCCTTGTATATTATACGTATATATATTGATTGCATTACTTACGTATCAGATATACAAACATATAAAATAATCAAACGAAATAGAATCCCAATTATCAAGATTGCCGTCTTGCTTGTATACCAAATCCCAAACATATAGAACAGTTTCAAGTTTGTACAATAATAAACATAGTAAATAATGTATAGTTGTATGTATGTATGTAGTTGTATCTGTAAGTTGAAAGTGGGGCTATCTAGCCAATTGACTGATACAGGTCAACGATTCAGTGGCTTTGTCATGAATAGCTTTTAGCTCTTGACCCAGCGACGACTTTCGAAACAGACCTGTTACTATCTCATCAACCACTACGACTAAGTCATCTCCAATATATCTACAGTATAAGCGCCGGGGAACCGCTCATCGAGATGGGAAATATTCATGCGCCTACAATTCCCGCGGGTCCTACATCCATCCTGAACTCGACCGGGATTGATGCTCGTAGCTCTATTTCTGTCCTTCAAAGGCAGAAAGATGACATGGAGGCAGAACTTCGTGCTTTGAGCCAAGTACTGGATTCGGTATACGTCGATAGATCTGCCAGATTTGACATGCGCTAACTGATACTTATAGCATGGTGTGAACATGGAAACGCAGCTGGTAACTAGAGATGGATTCCCTCGTGATGATATAGATGTGGCTCAGAGTATGCCGAATGAATTAACTAAAAAGCATGGCGACAATGATCTAACAATTATATCACTAACTAGTTCGAACTGTCAGATCTCGCATTATTTACTTACGAAATGACTACAAGGCCCTTCTTGGGACAATTGAAAAGCGCCTGGAAGAACACTTTGCAGAAGTCCTTGCCAAAGAATCTTCAGAAGCTACACTAGCTGACAACGGATCCAAGGCCGAAGCTCCAGAAGATCTTGCTCCACCATTCGCTAAGGTGAGTAATGTCGTCAACAATAGTCCGGCTGCTGAAGCTGGCCTAAGGCCTGGCGATGAGATTAGAAAGTTTGGCTACGTTAATGGCAGGAACCATGATAATCTTGCTAGAGTAGCGCAATGTGTCCAGGGAAATACTGACGTGAGTATCTATTCCAAAAAGACAATCGAAATATTCACTTGCATATAGACATACATGGCTAACATTTGTTATCTTGTTTCCGCATTTGTAGCAAGACATTATCGTTCTTGTATCACGACCCAATGCCAACGCTTTAGGCATTAGACAAGAACTTCGCCTTACGCTCAAGCCACGTTATAATTGGGGAGGTCGTGGTAAGCTTGGGTGCCATATCGTTCCCATTGGCTAAGATAAAAATTCATAGAATTTTCTCGTAGCTTGCGGGAGTAGGGACAGCATCGTTATATAAAGTTACAATAGGATGTACCTGTTACGTAGTGTTGCCTTTCTTTTTGCCCTTCCATTTCCAGATATTATCATTTCCCTGTTTTGCCCAATCGTCTGCGCTTCGTTCCAATTCTTGAGAATTCTAACTGCATAGTTGTGGTGGTCCCTGGCATTCTATAACCATCCACTGCATGCTTAGTCGTAGTTGGGTTGGGTGGGATGATGCAGGTCTAAGATGTCCTTGCCTTTGCTTAGGCCCTTTCACGCCGCCTTGCAGATTACAGATTAGACCGGCTACATGCAATAGGCTACTTGACTATGGAGCATTTTGAGGCTAACGTGACTATATACATATATACAGCTACAACTAGAGTGATTAATCCTCAGCTAGAAGTTGGGTGTAGTTTGCCTTTATGGTCACTATAACAGTATGTATATTGGACCGAACTTTAGGTTGTGATGAGACAGAATTATGATTTTACGTGTTTGTTTATATGATTACCTGTATGAAACTTATGAACAATATATAGTATGCCATAGTATATCTATCATTATTTCACATGAAGTTGATTTGTGAAGCTTCTCGATACCGTTGCCCGCAATCCAATTAGTCTCAGTAGTTGTCTTATCCCTGCTAGGGAAGCTTCGATTTGTTGGCGGTGAAGATAGATGACAGAGCTTAGCAGTAGCATCCATAAAGATCCGCATTTTTTTCTAGAGTAGCGGCTGACTAAACGCGTTTTTCTGCCTGAATGCACGTGACGCGACAGCCCCCCCCCCCCTTCAGGCTTGGGTAATGGAATTTTTTCGCTTGGGCTCTGGTAGTGAAGTCAGAAAACCCCCGCCATCTTTGGACAATACAAAACACCACCCACTCTAGACTTTTGGTCCAAGTCCTCTTTTTTTTTTTTCCTTCCTTCTTTCCCCATCCATCATAGCCTTTTGTTCGCAATAGGTAAGCCTTCCATCATCATCAATTTCATTGTCCGGCATTTTCCTCGATTTTCCCAAGCTATAAGATAGATAGCTCTGGCAGAACCATAATAGTCCAGCTCTAACATATCCGCGTGTTGTATCAGGTCCCCCTCCCCACTTGTTTATCATATCTTTCATATAGACGTCCATCATGTCTGAGAGCCCTACTTTCAAGCTGGTGCTAGTTGGTGATGGTGGTACCGGCAAGGTAAGCAACCGATAATATCCTTCCCTTTTGAAAGCATCACTGGCTTTCGATATAACCAAGCTTCATCGCATGGCTATCGTGCATGTCGCTTTGCGCTGTTGCGGGGCACGGCTGTGCCTTGCAAAAAAAATCAGGGCTATGATAACTAACATAATGAAACATAAATAGACCACCTTTGTCAAGCGCCATCTGACTGGTGAATTCGAGAAGAAGTACATGGCCACTCTTGGTGTGGAGGTTCACCCTCTGGGTTTCTCTACCGTATGTTACCCCCAAAACTCGAATCGTAGCTCTACCGCACGCTCATGGTGCCGTGGAGCACGAGGCTGAGAGATAAGAATCGGTATTTCTTCTATCATTGGGCTACTGATACTAATGCCTAATAGAACTACGGTCCTATCACTTTCGATGTTTGGGATACCGCTGGTCAGGAGAAGTTCGGTGGTCTCCGTGACGGTTACTACATCAACGGCCAATGTGGTATCATCATGTTCGATGTCACCTCCCGTATCACTTACAAGAACGTTCCCAACTGGCACCGTACGTCTCCCAATTACTCCATATAACTCGAAATATACTCGATGGCTAACGCGAATTTCAGGTGACCTGGTCCGTGTCTGCGAGAACATCCCCATTGTTCTATGCGGTAACAAGGTCGATGTGAAGGAGCGC
The DNA here is from genome assembly GCA_001513805.1 of Davidsoniella virescens. Taxonomy (NCBI): domain Eukaryota; kingdom Fungi; phylum Ascomycota; class Sordariomycetes; order Microascales; family Ceratocystidaceae; genus Davidsoniella; species Davidsoniella virescens. Next base: position 29,470 of record LJZU01000138.1, read on the forward strand.
AAGGTCAAGGCCAAGACCATCACCTTCCACCGCAAGAAGAACCTGCAGTACTACGACATCTCCGCTAAGTCCAACTACAACTTCGAGAAGCCCTTCCTGTGGCTGGCTCGCAAGCTGGTCGGCAACCCTGCTCTGGTACGTCAACACTCGCGAATATCGGCACCATATGCTTTTCTTTTATGTGATGATAATGTTTCCATCCTGGTTGGTTTTGCTAACGTCACATTTTATTTAAATAGGAGTTCGTCGCCGCCCCCGCTCTTGCTCCCCCCGAGGCCCAGGTCGACGAGGTTGAGTTGGCTAAGCACGTCCAGGAGATGGAGGCTGCCGCCAACATGCCTCTGCCCGATGAGGGCTCTGACAACGATCTGTAAACGGAACTTCGATGATGTGGATTCTTGGTCTCGTGCTTGCAGATTAGTCTGGTGACGAGAATCCAGAAATGTACCGAACGGAAAAGGAAGTGTGCAAACTAGATGGCCCCCCTTGTAATATCGGTGAATCTGGTGACTCTTCCCGGAGATGCTCCTCAAGACGAAATCTCTATGAGCGTAACCCCGAGATATATTTGTTTCTTGATTATCTTACCAGTTTCTTTTTTAACGAAATAAAGAGGGAATGAGTACAAAGCATTTCTAATGATGAGCACGCAAAAAAGGAAGGCTTCTTTTTTTTTTCTATTGGTTGATTTATTTTATTGACAGGGGAACTGCTACCAGCGATGACATGCTATACACATAAAACCAATCCCAACCATGCCATAATATGTATCATAAATCAGCTTTGAATGTGAATAAACATCAGTATGATGATTGACGTTAGGAGTAACAATTGACATGCATCCATGACTTCTCTTCTAGCCGAAGATATGAAAAATTCTATTGATATGCATGCACTGGCTGTTGTGCAAAGTGAGAGGTTGTGATGATTTGTGCATTGCAGGTTGGGTTCAATCAACCCAAGGCACATACAACATTTTGAGGCCGCATCTGCCTTGGTAAAATTGTGGAATAGATTGTAGCGAATGGAGGATGTTGTCTTACCTCAGGCCATGAACATGTCAAGACTGTAGATCGTAGTCCAAGTGAAATTCCCAGTGACAATCGGGCTTGATGACGAGTTTGCTTGGGTAGCGACGATAGTAGTACGAGCTAAAAGCTTTAGCAAAGGAAGAAATTCACCCTGGGCTTCGCCTGTCTCCCCTGTTATTTATCTTTACTGCGATGACCTCATACTGGCTTTGTGAAACTTCAAGGCTAAAGCAGAGACTAAGTCGCCTGTTGGCGGCCCCAGATAGGGACTGAGGATATATATACTTTATAAACGATGCCAATTTGGTGGACTCGTCTGTTTGAGCAGAAGAGTTCGTGACCGTGAAATTGCCTTCTGTCTTTTAACCTCATTATCATTGGGCTAGGTCCGGCATCTTTTTTCTCGCCTGTGTCTACAACCGTATCTAGGATCGTCATCCATCCAAACGTCAACTTGTATATATATGTATGTATGTATATCAACTGCTTGTCAAGTTTCGTTTTTTTGTCAATTCTTTGTTCCCCTTTCTGTGGTCAGCATTGAAAAGGCTCCAGGTTGACTTGAGGAACTTAACACACCAAGACTGAATTCAGAATGAACAAGGTCAAGGCGACTTCAAAACGGCCGATTGGGCTTTGCCCAGATTGACTTAAGCAGTCATACAGTGCCGTGAAATACATGTAAGCTGTGAAGAATTGTGTGGCCTTGAGTCGATCTTTTCTTCTTGAGCCTGATTGGGATTCTTGGCGAGATTTATATTAGTTAGTACCTGCATAAAAGCAGCGTACGCATCATGTAGGCTCTTTTATTTACTTTCCCTTTTGTTGTTGAGCTTTCTATCAACGAAACTTACTTGTAAAAGCATATACTGATGTATGATATATTGAGTGCCACTATGTATAGTTTTCCTCATACATACATATATGACTGTTTGGTAAACAGAGTGGAACGTGTAGATCGTTCAAGTAGCCATGCCTTATATGAAGGTCGCTACTACAGCGATGTCACAATCTTCACATATACAAAGTTGAGTTAGCCTTAGGATAGGCTCTTCAACGCACTTACACTGCGATCCCGCAGAAATAAGATAGAGGAAGCTTCTGAATTCTAATACAACACTAAATTTATATTGGCCCGAAACAAAGACATGTTTTTTATCTTTTATTAGACCGTTACGACAATGGAATTGAACTAACAAAAGGAATAATGCGTTATGTTCTTGACCTTGTTCGATTTTCCCTTGATAAACACAAGGCTTGTGTGGCAAATTCACTGGAGGCCACCAATCCGGCCATATAGCTTGTAAAGCCCTTGTCGGACAAACATTGCTCTAGACCTCATCCGTATGACAATAAAGAAAGGTGAGAACATGGAAGTTGTAAATACTATTAGATCATGACTGACTATAGCAATCGTCGAGTTGGCGTTTTTAAGATTATCAAGCCGTCAGTTCAAAACTATTGCTTGTCATTTTCCATATTTCATACTCCTACATAACATTGATATCTTGTGAGACATCATATAAATTTTTTTTCTTTACGTAGCCTTGAATGCAACCTTTAGGCTAGATATAGAAAATTTGGCATTGTAGTAACATCACAATAGACAAGCCCATGCACTACATCTTGCTAATATCTGGCGTATCTCATACCGCCTTTTTTATAATACAATGATTATTGACTCAACTTGATAATCGAGGCCCCCATTGAAATCTCACAACAACAACACAGACTGGGCCTCAAAGCGTGGCCCAATATAAGATCTAATATCATTCACGTAGCCTAGAAAAGCGCCTAACATATCGATATAGTGTGTCAAGAAGGAGCAGTTAGACCTCTTATGATGGCCAGTGTGTACGACGTTATAGTTATGGTGTCTTCCTTATCCAGCAATCAATATCCTAGCCAATACAACAAGCCCATACTATGTTTATTCGGGATACAACTATAGAACAATATCTACAAGGGTTAAAAGAGAAAAAAAAACCAATCAATCCATTCCAAGCCACAAACTTAAAAAACATTGAAACGTGGAAGGCAGGATCATGGGAATTTAGCTTACATGAGCTTCCATCACCTAACTAACAAGTGAATATGACAAGGAAAACAAATTACTCTCTAGTAAGCATTAAAAGAGGGATCATTGGGTAGAGAGGAGCTTTCACAAATTATTGGGATGATTAATCAATCATACAACTTGATTGTTGATACCGTCCTGATATGAGTATATAGAACAGCAGCCTGGTAACTACATAGCGATAACAAACATCCAATATTAGGATGTATTACGACAGAACAGCATGCCAGCAGATCAAACATATTCTGTGTTGGCAATATGTATATATGTGTTAGTATATATGTAAGTATGAGGCAAGCGGCCTATCTAGATGATAGCATGATTGACTTGGCCTGATGTTTTCTGATCGGTTTAATACATGTATTTATAGCCGGAAGATATGCTGTATTCTTTTTCCGGTACGAGTCTCTTCAGGCCGAAATAAGAGAAAAAGAAAATGCAAATAGATAGCAATGACAGCAAGCATCTCGCTCCGGAGATGCTTAGGTACGTAGGAGAACGTAACATGGGGAGAAAGTAGGAGTGGAGGGGGCGTGGATATAGATCATATAAGCATCTTCATTGGCGGCGCGGAACACCGGAAACTTCTTTCATGTATGGTGTCGCCATGTCTGTGTTGTTCTCTTGTTTCTTTGTCTTTCTTACTACGTCGAATTTGCCTTAATCTAGATAAGATCCTTAAAAATGGAAAGATAAATCCCACTTAAATACGTTTATATAGCTGCAAGTTTGCTTTTCTCATTACCGAGGATTTATAACTCGATATGGTCGGTAGTTGGAAAGATAAACAAAAAAGGAAAATAACGCCTTGATTCAAGTTCGACAAAAAGGCTTGCGTGGAAGTCGTCAAGACTGAATTGACAACTAGCCACGTTTGCCGAGATAGAAAACACATCACCGCTGAGAGCAAACACACACAGTGACGGAGCCCAACACGGGGACAAGATATTCGTGGTGATAGTGAAGAGAAAGGAATGGGGAGGGGGGAGAGACTCTACAAGTGAAGGGCAAGAGGGAACGATTGCCCAAGCCGTGTCCCTATTACTTGGTTAGAGAAACCACCAGGCTGGAGAAGGCATACATATAGCCCCAAAACAGAATCATGCATGGAAAAGAAAGGAACATATACGAGGTATATGGATGGATCGACGAAGCTTCGTGTATAAAGATGATTGTTCGTTAATAAATCTGTGCCTTCGCTTCTAGAATGACTGTGATCGTGTCTACCTATGTATCGCTCGTTATGGTGAGATTTCCCCCCTCCATTTCCGTATATCAAACAACAGGTCCAGTCTCGAACGTGGTCCATGATACCATTACTCGAACAATGACAACAAGCTATATATACATTTGTGTCTTGGAAAGCAGTCCATGATGTAGTAAGACAGGCATACGAATGCGGCTGTAGTACACGCTGTACAAAATTGTCTGACATGGATCATATATGACTGGTACTTTGCTTGGATATTGATTAAGTAGATAGAAGGAAGATATTATGGCTCTATGTACGAACTTGGGCATTGATATTCATTTCCTATCCTTGCCTGATTTTAATCAAGCTCACAATCTCTATCTTATGGTGATCATCCACCAATCACATGCTTTACAAGTCATCTTGACTATCTATGATTGATATATAGTGCTTAGTCATAGGTAATAGCAAAGATATATAGCATACCCTGGAAATCTCTCGAACTAAGAACTAGATACACGGATAGCGGGAAGATAGAACGACAAGGAGAAGGAAATAAAGAGCTTGAAAGGCCCTAGTTCCCCATGTCATCATGCTGCTAATGCTCATCCTGGTATTTGCCTTTTGTCACCCATCCATTGGTGTTTTCTGGGTTGGCGTCACCGCCCCATATGCCAGCAGAGCAAAAACAACAGAGAAGGGGATCGGGGGTGTGTTGTGGTGTAGTGTCTATAGTGAGGTGAGGAAAGCAAGAAGTAAGAGAGATAGAAAGAAACGGGGCGTGGAAAGGAGGAGGGGGCGTCATGAGGCAATACTAGAGGAGGAAGAGGAAGAAAGGAACAACAGAAGAGTGTGTAATAGGTTAGGAAACGGAGGCAAAGTGACAGAACCGACTGATAGTTAGCATTATAGATACCCAATAACGCAGGCTTGGGGGAAACGAGGAACAACAAACATGAACAGCAGAACACTACTCTACATGTGATGATCTATGTGGGGGCTGATATGTCTGTGTGATATATCTACGACTAGCTTAGGCCTACATGAGCTACGAGCTACTAGCTGTATCAGCTATTTGGCCGGCTTAATTGTTGGGCATGTCTATCTCCATTCGAAAGAGGATGGAGTGGTGTATGATATGAGATATGAATAAAGAAGGAAGGGAGTGAGTGTATGAGACAAGTTTAAAGCCAAGCCATGAAGAGACACAAACTGAAAAAATGAATGAAAGAAATGCATCGAAAAACGAGTGAGAAGTAGTGCTTGCGAGTTGATCGTTCCGGCTATGGGCGGCAAGCAGCTAGTAATTGGCTGGGGACAGTTAACCCTTGAGTTAAAATGGGCTAGGCTTTCCGAATTGAACATAAATATACCGATAATTTATCTCCCAGCCGTCTAAGACGCCGGGTTGGGCTCAATATTGCCGGGGCGTGGTTGCTAGCATGTAGGTAGTTGATGTGTTGGCATTGAAGACTAAGAAAGTCTGGATTGTATGTATGTACAGGTACGTGTGTATCCTTATTGAGCTAGATCATCCATGTACTGGGAAGTTTTAGTCGTATATCACGGGCGAACTATAGGAAGGGGGGTGGAAGCAAGACATCATCTAGCTAAGACCGAGAGTAAGAGTTCAAGGATAAGTCTTGATATCCTGATAGTATGGCTAGTCAAATCGCACGCTATCGCGGCACGACCCCCGATAGGATGACATATTTGATAGAAGAGATGGATGATTCTACGCGACGATAGTGTTATAGTATCAACAGTCGATATATCAAGGTAGTAATTAGCGTGAGTGGGGGTGAAATAGAATAATTGATATAGCTGAAGAGAAAGTACGATGAAAACTAGCAAGGCTTTTGCTCTTAGCTGAAAAGTAGTTGAAATAGTCAGCTTGTATGAATAGGCAAACATCTACTAGATGGGGAGAGATATTGAACGCTGGGACAACTAAATAAACTAACTTCTAGGCCATAAGAATAGGCCTTGCGTATGTTTACCAGACTAGGCGAGATGTTGGTTGAATCAATGAGTAGTTACGGTCCGGAGGTTACGATGTTCGGAGAGATATAATACGCAAAGCCCGGTAGGCAAATATATTTGTATATATATATATGCTGTATGTAATGTACATATATGTACGGGCTAAGAAGTGTGGGTTTTAACCACTAATATTCGTGCCGCTTCTCATTGCCAGATTTAGTAGAATTTCCCAGTAATCATCTCAATGAAGATAATCTGACCTGACATTGCGAAAGGCAGCAAAGCTACACACCGCTATAGCTGATGGCTGATATGAACATGTTTCCTCTCACCTACTCTGCCGATTGATAGACGGTTATGTGGATGGCATTGAAACCTAAGTTGAGAGCAAATTGGGGCTATATATATTTCGATATCATAGATTGCAATCAGAATACTTGTAAATGTGATGTGATGGAGTATCATGCATGTATGTGTGTAAGTAAGTTGAAAGCATTCCATTTCATCTGATTCTCTTTGGGCAGCCCCATGTTCTCATGTTGTTGACGTGTTTGCCATGATCCTAGAGGAAAAAATGGAATACTTAGGATACAACAAGAGAACCCATATCCGATATGCGTCCTGGATTAAAAACCATCGTGTGGCGCCAAGATGTTCCGTAGACAAGAGACCATCCAGCGTCTATGGGTGTACTTGCCTTTGCAGGCTGAGGATAATCTAGGGTTACTTACATGTACATATATGTATGTATGTATATGTATGTACCTATATGCACTATCAAGGTAGCATACTATTACTACCTATCCAAGTAGGCCTGTCCTTGACGGCATAATACAGCTGCAGGCTTGCTTACACTCAGGTTCCATATGCAGATGAAAGCTGTTTACCTGGAGTCTTTGATTTGGTGTATAAAAGCCAATAGTATATACGTACATGATTCTACCGAAACGAGGTACGTTCTCATGGTTCAATATTGACTACAAATTCATTATTTACGGGAAAGATATAAAAGAAAGGCTTACCGTCTAATATACATGACTACTTGACAAAAGATGAAGTGCTAGATTAGACGAATCCATAGAATAGCACCTCCATGCGAGATGTAAGAGAAAACCCCATTTTGGAAGGCTAAGCATATTTAAGGAGAAGATTTACCCACTAACATGCTTCAGTAGACGTACAGCTAGCTAGCTTGTTAGTCCGGTGTGCTTTTTACCCTTTCAGGTGAGAGAAAATTACAAGTGCTGCCCCAAAAATAACACTTGATGTGGGCGCCTTGAGTTCCCATCTTTATTTCTGCCGGCTGCAATCTATATAAGACTTGCTAGCTGTAAAATGATCCGTTAGATTGATCGAAACGAGACTTGTTTGCCGAGAGTGGCATCGTCCGGTAATAAACATTGACAGCCGAGCCGACTGGAAGCCTTGAATTTTTCAAAAATAAAGAAGAAAACCAAAAAATGAAGCCCAAGAGCCGCCTTTGCCGTAGATATATGTTGTTATTATGGTTATATAAGTGAGTTTCGTATGCGTCTATATATCAACGTGTAGTGTAGAGGCATTACTAGCCCATCTACGTAAATGTAACAGCGGTGATGTCTGATGGTAACGTAGGGTGGTAAGCATAACGCGATATACAAGGCTTCCATGTGAGTATCGGCACTCTATTGAGTAAGATATATAGTACGTGCTATTTAGTTGTGAAAGTCTCTAACACGATGAATATGTGATATTGCGAAAATAGACATATTGATGGTGTTGACATGCGCATTAGATCTAACCAGGTCCGATACTTGTCTAGGAACTGTCTATAGGAGAGTATTTGGGACTATGAATATGCAATAAGACGGGTCTGGCGTTCTTCTTGTCAGAGTAACCGACCGGGAGGTCAGTCGCTTGGCCACCTTTGACTATAGAATTGAGAAAAAGGCTTGTCATGACAAGGGGCTAGTAGCAAAGGCTAAGATTTTTTTAATTGGGTTGACTACAAATGGAGCATTAACGCAAAGTGAAAAGACATTACGAATCGAAAGCTATTGCATCGTCGTGTAGAAGCTTAGGCCAGGTGAGCTCGCAGCATAAAGTGGATGTTTGGTGGTCTAGGCGTTGTGGATTATGGCCCGATAAGAAGCTGTTACATTATTGGGGATCAGTGAAGTTTATATGTACTATGTACACATTGAAATATTCCGTTCTGTCCTGCTGCCAATGGACGATGCATCATTAAGAGGCAGGAAACAGGAAGAGGGGATAGGACCACAGTACAAGTGCATACATATATACAAAGACAGCTTGATCGCTGCTCAAGTTTAGACAGGGGACTAACGTAAAACGACGGGCTCACTGGGCAAACACTGACCGCCTGAATACTTTTTTGTGCTTATGTTGATGAGGCCTGACCGAATGTTCCAAGTCTGGATAAAGTAGTAGCAAGATGTCGAGCTGATTAAAACGGACGATGCAAGACTAGGATGATAGTAGGGTTACCAAGAGAGAGTCGCAACAATGATCTTTTGGGAAGAAGACACATCTGGAACGATAGATATGGGCATGGGATGATCAACATCGGAGCCAATGACGGAAGTGATTAACTATGTTTGTCGAAAATTGGTCGAGAAATCAAGCTGCACGCCGCTTACGGTATAAGTTTGCGGTGTCTGGTCAGCAACTAAAGCAACTGATTATGCTGCTTAGGTAAGATATGCATTTCACATAACCGATAGACGGGGAGCTATTAACATGCATGCCGCGAATCGTTAGCCGGACACGAATATGCTGTTCTTTGTTGTTTGTTTCCGAAGATAGAAGCACCTGACTCTTGAAGGTATATATGGCCGAAATGTGTTCGGATCGACCGTCTATAACGGCCACGCACAAAAGAGAACATCAAGCACAAGATATATGCCATATAGATAGCTAGTTGTATGAAGAAAACAATTGAGATCAGAATAGACAATGTTAACTGGGGCTAACTATGTTCAGGCCAGCCAAACTAACTCGCCGCCCTTTAACCCATGTAGGGGTGATGCCACTGTTATTGTTATTGTTATTGTTATTGTTATTGTTATTGTTTTCTTCCGGGTGCTTTGTTTTGAAGGGAAAAAAATCAAATAAATGCACGAGGCGGTCAAGGAGAAATTATACTTCAATTAGGAAACAGATAAGATGAATAGTGGGTACAGTTCTTACTTTTTATCTGCTTAAGGTCTGTTATGCAGTTGCAACTTGCAGTATCCAGGGGTGGGGCCATAAACTTATCCAGCAGCTGTAGGCAAGCACGTACGCACGCATGCGCCGCCATGCAGCAACTGCAAGCTGCAGAGCTCATTTGTGCATTATACAAGTAACTGCATGAACCTTTCCTCGGTATAGGTAGTCAGTTTTGCGTGCTCACGTTCATTTTCAGTGAACACATCTTTACGTTTAGGTTAATGTTTATGTATTCACGTCCTTTTCTGAATTTTGAGTTGACCTTGAGAATTGTTAGTAGCTATGTATGCATCAGCATTCTAGAACATTACTCTGGGCAGTGGCACGATGGCTTGGCCTGTTAATATGTAGATGCTAGCCGCGTCTACCGGGGCTGACTAAAGAAGGAGGTGGCACCCATATCGTTTCTTTTTGCTTTTGTCTTTTGCCGTTTCGTTGTTTTGACCAGCCTCATCCACCCTTTTGCCCTATTTTTTGTGCCTGACAAATATACCATAGGCATTTGTGCATCAGAAACAATAGGCACACACGAAAGATGAATGTTTAATCTTGGTACATATCATTTTCATTGATTAATGCGAGGTAGCCAAAGCACAATTACATATTCATACATGAATATTGTGAACGCCTCATATGCACAAGCTAAATATATAAACAATAGTGTGCTGCATCATGTAGAAAAAAGGGCAATTGACGTATTGCGTTCCGCGGTAGCCAACCCAAGGTCAGCCGGTCAGTCAACTAGTCAAGTCGAATATACATATAGGCATATAGGTGTAAGCAAATGAGGTACTTTCCGTTGGCTGGCTGGATAGTCAGGACTAAGCTACTCTAGGTATACAAAGAACTGGCAGTTACTCTTTCGGCATAAAACCTCAAGTTGAACATCATTATTGCCACATCAAACCAAGACAATGAATAAGCCATGTGCCACAGTGTCTAGCAAAGAAAACAGTTCTTTTGTTCCCACTGAAGCTAAGATAGATAGAGGGTGTGAAACGTGAGAGCCTGGTTTCTATTATGATAACCTGACGCCTCGGTAGGACTAGTAAGACAATACGCTTCCAGTAAGTTTATAGTATCTTGATGCTGCAAGATAGAATATGCCTTGGGCCATGGTTGGTTATGTGTTGGTCTGGGCTGTATACACGATATCATCATGAGCTCTGTAAGTGATGATATTGTTTTTGTAGTCTAGATGTTGGATTACAGACACCTTTTCCACGCTCGCCTTTTAATGGGAGCAATGGATTTTAGGCCTGGCATTTTAATGCATTGTTTCTTCACACCGATTAATAACAACCTATCGAAGCCCGAAAAGAAGCACCACCGAAAAAGCTGTTGTTACATTCTGAACGGTCTCTAGGCTGAGAATGAGTGACCTATAACCTTCATTACCTTCGACTAACTTGACTTGGAGTACTGTCCCAAAGTTGCTCATTTTTATCTGCCAAGCCTGATTTCCTATCCCTCGCTCTAGAAGCTCCGCGCTGTTCTTTCTGTTGATTTTAAAATAATGGTCAATTAACACCCCTGAACCTAGCAACTTTAGCGGTTGGCTCACTATTTTTGTGTTATGTATTTCAATAGCTAGACCTTCCGCTTAACTGTTAAATGGGGTTGAACTTTTTATTCTATATGTATATATGCTTGGGCCCTTGTTTAGGACAGGAACAGTAATAGGAAAAGTTTACGCTGGGACCCATAACCTAGATAAAGATTCCTTTTTTTTTCTTTCTCTTTTTTTTCTTCTTTTTTTTTCTGTGTGTTGGCACTGGCACTGACAAGATTACATTTGTATGATTGAAGGACAGTTGGGAGCATGCTAGGCTTCTTTGGTGTAGCATGGCCCAAGGAACAAGCGAGGGCCTGATTTTGGTTAGTGAATCTGAAAAATAAAGCCAGCCATAAAGCCGCATTACCAAACATACGGCCGAGCAGCTCTGACTAGGCCGATGATTGTAGTTGAAGTTTTATATATGAAGCTTTGTATATGTGAATGTTTATATTGAAAGACTCATCCTATTACTGCCTATCAATAATATATCTTTGAAGTTGGGAAAGTGACTCGGTTCGTCAATAATAGAATCGCGTGACAGTAAATTCTGCCAACGAGACTGTAACTCAAATACAGATGGTTATTAGTTATTGGACGTTCATTGTCTTAATTTCACAGATCTCATGCACACTTGATCTGACAAAGTGACAAGGCTTTCCTTCACAGTTATAGTAGAGTTTGCATGGCAAGGTTGCAACTTAGACCAAGTAAAGCTAATCTGAAGTCGACACAATGTGAGTGGACGTCATATTAGCGTAAGAGGCTCTTAGTGTTGGCTTTAATTTCAATTAAGTCCGTTCGGATGATATTGTTTCACTGAATTTCTGAGGAAGGCAATTAGTATCATTTATGACTTGATAAGTAACTTGGTATGTCCATATTTGTCAGTAGATACGGATATGGGGTCTCTTTTTACCTCAACAGGCCTCGTACACATTTTTCTGGTACAGGAAAATTATTTTGGTGTCCTGAGGCAGATAAGTGGGTGCAGACTAGTCTGTAGTCTGTGGTAGAAATCGCTCTGACGACATAGTGGCGAAAGTAAATAACAACAATAGTTCATAACAATCAAGATAACAAAACAAAAAATCCCCGCGACGTGATAGGCTATGAGCTTAATGAGAAGATAGAGTATCAATCAAGTTATGATACATACTAAACGCCAGACAAAGGACGCACATAGCCCCTCCGACTCCCCACCTGCCCCCTTCTGTACAGCAACTGAAACTCGTCGATACTATCAATGAGTTTATTTGTAGTTGTAGACAAGAGAAGACTCCTGCCCCTCTCCTCCCTGCGCCCTACTAAAAGGTACCAGGGGTGTTTTAAGCCCTTTGATTTCTTGTCCTTCTTGTTTCTACGACCAATATCGCGAGGTTATCCATTTTGCTGCATATGGCATTTGATTGGCATAGCCTAGGACAATGACAATGGCTCTTCCAAACCGTCCCGAACTTTCTTTTTCTAGCTACTCTTTTACTTTTTCAGCCTCTTCTTTTGAAAGGTATAGCCGGCCAGCCCCTAGTAGACAAGCAAGTAGGCAATCAACCAACCATATCCAATTAACGAACCGGCCTTGACTAACAAATAAGCAGCCATTTATTGCTAGTGATGCTACTTAGACTAGGATTATTGGTTCTACAAAGACTAGGTAATAGGCATATTGAAGGTTGCATGGATATCATCTTCCTTACTACACTCTATGGAATTTATTTCCTGTGTTTTCTCTCTACTAAACGCGACCCAAAAAGGCGTAGCTTCGGCGCACCACGCATAAGTACTCAAGTACATGATAAAGCATTGTGAAAGCAGGGATTAAAGAGAATGGCGGGGAGAATGGGTTTTTTTTTAAAAACAAAAAAAGACGGTGAGACGCCTGTTTAATTATGGCCAGGGCATAGAGTGGTTTCTTGCTCACCTTATTCTTTGGGGTTTACATTGTTTGTATCGGCGCGCTTTAGCAATATTGCCTATCATTGTCATTGGGTTCGAGGAATGCTATATGGAACACATCATTAGGCGTTCTCGATAGCTAGCGAGACTATAATAGGGTCCCGAAGGTCTGCCCCAGTGCAAAGGGAATTCTCAAAACACTATCGTGTGAAGGAGTTGGTAGTAAAGCCCTTGGTCTGATTCTTATTGCGTCCAATGTGGAGGCTTCCATGAAGTTTGAAGTTCTGAGAGTTAGTGTTCACGTGAACACTACTTAGTATGGCTGATAATTTGGTCTTGCCTATTCGGGATCGGTAGGCCAAGAGTAAACACTCTGGTTGGCTGGTAAATGGCATAATGCGTACTAACTAAGAATGCCTTGTTTTGCTCTCTGTTTTGTTGTTCTTATTTGTTTGTACGGTGCTACTCGAGCGACGCCAGTGGGAGAACACGCCCATGGATCTCAATGTAACTTTTTTTCTTTACATGTACTGGCTTCTATCGAGTTTTTGATTGACCATTTTAGGCTCGATATTGAAATAAGGAAGAAGAAGAAAAAATAACAAAACAAATAGCGCCTGAATGGCCAACGGGACACTGTAAAGTTGGGCTTTGGCGAAAAGAAACTAGCCCCTGCTATATATCACAAGGATTAAAACCAGGTATTACAGAGCACCGTAGCCTGAAAACGTCACGGAATATGGTCAGTTCTTGTTTTGGCGGGGCCCTCCTATAACGAGCAGCAAGGGCCTCCTAGTATAGTGCCTAAGAGCCTGCTAGCCAGCACATACTGTTGGTAAAGGATTAAAAAATGAATGGCAGGATAAATTTCAGTGGTGTATGCAGGGCAGGGGATCGGGATTCAGTTGATTGTTTTGTAGTGCTCTACCGCCTGCCCATTAGTAAATCTAAGGCCGCAATGAAAAATAGTAATATTATAATATAATTATAATGTTAGCAGGAATAGGAAGCATTAAGTCCCATGGCTATAGCCGACAGATATGTCCCTGATCCGAATTAAGAAACTTTTTTCCTACCATTTTTTTTTTTAAATTCGTTTATTACGCTTACTTCCTCTCCTCCTCTCTTCTTGTTCTTCTTCTTCTTTCTCTTTCACCCTCCCTCCCTCCTACTTCTATCACGACGTCTTGTGAATGCCATCAACTGCTTCTGACCGGGTGCTTTTCTTTGTCTTCTCTTCTGTTTCTTAATTTTTGCTGATTGAATTGTCCCTCGTTGCTTTGCTTTCACCAAAAACCATTTGTCCTCCTGTCCTCCCGTCTCATCAACAGACAATTAGTAGGGCCCTCGCAAAGCACACACCCCCAGAAGAAAAAAAAAAATCACGTCCCCTTCTCTAAGCGTGTGGCTGGATTCCGTGACATTGGAGAAGGCTGAACAAACGCGGCTGTACATTCATAAAGACTCTACCCCCAGGAAAAATAATAGCTTTAACTTCACGAACATTTCTCTCTTCCAACGTAAGCGTGATCGGTTCTGATTCCAGAAATCTTTTCCTCCGTGTTTTTTTTTCTTTTCCTTTTTTATCATCAACTCTTCCGGTCGTTCATTACCATTCGATTCTTCAACTGGTTCTTTGCCATTTGTTATTATTTCTTCCATTCTTCGATTCGTTCCCTGTACACCCTTGCGCGTGCTATAGCTTTGATATCCCTTCTGCCACAGAAGAACGATCGACTCGCCGTTTTATATTTTTTTTATTCCTCGAATCGTTTCTTTCCCTTCTAGCGATTTCACAACACACCTTAATTCTTAATGCCAAGCTACAACATTCTTCTGGACCCTTTCGCCATGAATCACGCCCAGCCAACCTACCAGGGAATGTCAATGATGACACCCAAGAAAGACCTCTGTGTAGTCAACGTTCAACCTGACAAGCAGACTAAAAATCGCCGCAAGAGAACTCAGTACGTTAGATCTACTGCAAAACTTGCATATACAATGCGTCCTCAGGGTTATTTGCTAACTTGTATCTACTATTAGAGCTGGTGATAAGGCGATTCTCGAAGCCGCTTACCAGGCCAATGCTAAGCCCGATAAGAATGCGCGACTCAACATTGTCCGCCAGGTGTCAATGACAGAAAAGGAGGTACAGGTATGTTTAACACTCATGTGGATTCTATACTTTCTAGAATGTTGCGGAAGATTAACACTATTTCCAACGTAGATCTGGTTCCAAAATCGCAGACAAAACGATCGTCGCAAGTCCCGCCCTCTGTCCGCCCAAGAAATTGCTGCTCTTCGTTACGGTGGCATGTCCGTCATATCCTCCGATTCTGCCAGCCCAGAAATCCGCAATGCTCTTCAAGCCGCCTGCCTCGGTACTCCAGGCCCCGTTCCTCGCCCTCAGACCGCATACCACCACAGTGTTGCTCACCTTGGCATGGAATCTCCCATACAAGCGTCTTACCCGACACAGACCCCTTCACACATCGGCCATTCGCACATGGGAGTCCAGCCATCTCCTATGCCTTCGCTTGTTGACAGCTCTCCTTTAGTGCGCGGTGGCCATGGCTCTGTCCACGGTATGAGTGTTTCGCACTTGACTAGTTCTCCGGATAACGAGATCCGCACTCCTTGCAACAACAACGGCCGCCTACCATTGATGAACTGTTTCTCGTCCTCCGTTGGCTATGTTTCCAACCGCTGGAACCACCAGGCCTACTCTCCATCTCACTACGCTACTCCATCAAGAGTTGGTGTTCTAGAAGAGCCAAAACCTCTGGTTCATCCATCTCGCATCCTTCCCGAGCCTTCCAAGGTTCGCCTAGGCTACTCAATCGATGGCCGCGCTGAAATTACGAACGAAATCTCTCCTCCACGTGCCCATAGTCCCGAGCGTGGCAACGTTGTTCGTCTTGCCGATTGCAGGCCTGTGGACCGCAGCAACAGTGAAGCTGCGGGTATCACACTTCCACCTTTATCAAGCCTTCTTGCCCGTGGACCGCATGCTGGCCGCTCTCGTGATGTCCGTCGTTGGGAGTTATGCTGTGACAAGGACGGCCCCCAGGACGATCAACTCACTAAGATTGCACTGAATGAGGTTGCTGGTAACGCATTGGCTGAAATAAGCTTGCGCCGCTCTACCTCTAGTCTTTCTGCTTCACACCCGTCTATGGGTAACAGTGCTGCCCTGCAAACTAACAATGTCAAGAAAAACATGGCTATGTCTCCTGCTCCTTCATCGGTTTATAGCAAGACACCTCGTCTCAACAAGACGATGTCTGACATGGAGCGCTTTAACGATGATCGTGATATTTCTACGCCGCCCCATAGCGAAAAGGATGGTCCAAGTGTGAAGCTACCAGTAGCCATGTTGGTTACTGATGCAAGCCCAGCACCTAGTGGACCCGATAGCGACAAGGAGAACTGGACACCTGACAACAAATCGGCGTCGACTTCTACTCCTCGCCGTGCTCTCACTCCCGTATCTCCTATGAGCCGCCGCTCACCGAGTCCCAACTCGAGAGCCCGCACTACCGACTTTGAAACGCCCATTGTGAGCAAAAAACGCTCGCGTGATCATGATGATAATGATGACCATAACTCTACCTCACACAAGCGCCTAGCCCGCAACGAGGATGTTGATCGCTTGATTGGCGATGGCAGCCCTAGCAAGAAGGGCGACGCTGTCTGCGTTGCTGGTCTTCTGGCTTTGAGCCAGGGTAACTGGCGGTGAGTGTAATATCACCGAACGGTGGACCTGGTTCATTTTAAACCCGACCACCCTGCTTTGCATGACTGCATCATGTTTGATGACGACTATATACTGGGATGAATTGTGGGTGTCTTCAGCTTTTGCTGAGCATCTGTAATCTAGAAAAAAATGCAAAAACGGCTAGCTATGTACAAATGGGGTATCATGCCTTTTTTTTTTCTTTACCTTTTTTTTTTTTTTTTTTACTTTCTGCGCTGTTCTTTTTGATCTGCATTTTTTTGTACAATCTTTCTTTTTTGTTTTACGTGTCTCGGTTTTATGCTTGCTTTTTAACGTTTCTATCTTCTTCATTCTTTTTCTATTCATTGTTGGACGCATAAATGCGACGGCCTGGTTCCTACCTTTTGATGCATTCCGGGTCCGGTTATATAGGGAGGCTTCTGAGTTTTTGTTTCTCTGTTTTCCTTTTCTCTTTTGGCTCACTCCGTTGTGATTTTGACGAGTTTCTTTTATTTATTGTTGCTACAAAGGAGGTCATACTGGATGGACGTTTCTTATTTTTTCCACTTATTTTTTTTTCCTCATAACTTCATATCTACTAAATATTTGGCGGGGTGTCTTGGGTTCATTCGAGGCGCGGGATACTTTTTTGAGTTTTCATTTCCTTCCTATGCTATCTTCTTTTCAGAAGATGGCAGCCTATTCACATTATCTGACTCGAGATATCTTTTGATAACACACTCATTGCTCATGATACTTTCAATATCATCTCTTGGTGACTATTGGAACATGGCAAGTCGGACAAAACGAGCCTGGTTTTCAATAAAACTTGTCATGGACATATAGACTGTTGTCTATTGCCATGATTTGACCACAGCTATTTTTTCTACTTTATTACTCTTACGCACACATGGTGAAGATGAACAACCAGCTTATGAGATATATGTATATAACCAGACGCAATTATCTGATCTAATATAGATGCCAGTTTAATGGCAAAAACTTACCTGTGATTAATGTTATTGTGACGACACTTAGTAATGAGTCGTCAATATAATATGCATGTATGTGACCAGCTAAACACGGCTTATTTGTGAAAAGAAAATGATAACTATGGCGAAGGTTTTTTTTTCTTTTTTTCTTTTTTCATTTCTAGCTACTTCTTACCTTTGCTATAAACTACAAGAATTGGCGAGTAAATGAGTACAACTACAAGGATAGTAAAATGGAGCCTGAATAAGGTTAATTTTCCAGGCTATCAGAGTTTGGCAGGTGGCATACATGAAAGTGAGATAGTACCCATTAGCCGATGTGATGATGTTGCCTTAAGTGTCAAGAAGTGTTGTGATAAGGACGATGATTGGACAAGAGCGGTGAGTGAATGACGAAAACTACGACTTTGTGTAGTTGTAGTCGTACTTGTATGTAACAACCAGTCAAGAGTTATGTAGTTATCAAGAAGTTTATTTTATTTTTTATTCAGTTGTGAAGAAGTTAGTTACAGCACTACGTAAAACTACAGCTTTTAGAGTCGATGATGTTCATCGCCAAGCTGTCAGTATAGTGAGAATGAGTAAGTTGAAGGGAATTTTCCACTTGTAGGGGCCATGGGGATATTACAATAACATCCTCGAGTGTTTGTTTGACTCTAGACTGAAATTATTTGGACTACGTAGGTGGCAAAGAGATGAAATACAATGAACAGTATGGTTCGTCTAATATTCACACAACAGGGCTAATCAAGTTATAGAGTATCGCCACAGCAATTAAAAAAAAGTAAATCTAGGGAGACATTCCTAGAAATCAATATATACTACATGGAAGCAAGGGTGACAAGTGATTCATCTCGTACATTGAAAGGCAAATATACATACATACACATACATTTAGACACAAGTGCTAACAAAGCGGATAGAAAGAAAAAGAGTAAGGGATCCCTGGACTAGACCTCGAGGAGGAATGCTCTATGTGGAGGAGAAGAGGCTGGGAACGACGTCTGGAAAGTAAAGATCCAAGAACAAAGCTTCATCCTTTATTCTACATTCTAGTTCGACTAGTCGGCCATTTGTTCCATTCTGTTAGTAATCTCATCCAGCGTTATACGTATACTTCACACAATGGAGATAAATGAGGCTGGGGATTTGCTATGTATTGCTTTATTTCATCATTTTTAGACTAGTCAGATAACTTTACCCCTCTATTGATATCTGTATTGGGGAAAGGTAACGAGTGTCAATATCTAGGACAACTCGGTAAACGATGGAGAAAAGAAAAAAATTAGAGACCTGTAAAGATAAAATAGCGAATGATATAATGAATCAATACGCAGCAAAAAGGCATAAATGTAAGTAGGAATTTTTGAAAAAGGTACGCAAGAAGGCGGTGAGGCCTACATGCAGCTTGATGGAACGTCCTTGGCCGCAGTGACAAGGGATGGTTGGGTTGGGATACCTCGAACAATTAATACTTAAACACTCTTAAACGAACAGATAGATATCATAGACTGGAATTTATCGACTCTCCTTAGTCAGAAAATTAAACGAACTTTTAGAACGCAACGGATATGTCTGTACGAATATACTATGATTTTTTTGCGAGCATCACTCGATAGTAACTTTTCTATATGAACATCGACACCACACAGATGACAGGAGCAGAACTTGTGAACATAAGGAGTTGTATACTATATATGACGCTACAACGAAGGAATGGAGAACTCGTTGATATCCAACTATAAGTAAACCTATTCATTAAGTAGAGACGTGTTCGTGTTCGTGGGAGAAAGGCGGGTAGAGGGGCCAACGAATAGGCTATTTAGATAAATGTATGTTGCAGGCCGCCTAAAGAAACTGCACAACCAAGCAAACTTAAAGCTTCAGCAAACTGTACCGTTGGCCCTGTTGACAGAAAATGCCAATATTCACGGAGGATGATAGGATCCGCGTGTCGACATTACTAAGACATATTCGGTATCTCTATTAGTGAGCGAGAGTCGGTATTGGATTTAACTTCAAGAGTCGAGAGTAAAAGACTGGTACGACCTGGGGTATATAGTCGACATATGCACATATGCAATGCGAGCCATACCATATGTGGTGAGTTGTTCATCCAATCTATCGAATCTATACAAGGTGTAGTCCGTGTTCTACGGTTCGTATACAAAGTATTGGCAAGCAAGTACGAAGAAAAGAAAGTCAAGAGTGCTTTGACAGCAAGTTGGCAAGATAAAAACAATATATCTAGAAGACAGACAGATTGACATTACTCAAACCTGTTTCCAAGGTGAGTTTAGACAGAAAAGAAAGGAAGGAAAAGCTCCTAAAGTCTTCAAGTGAAAGACGTAAGCCACTTGAGGAAAGTACAGCTACATAGAAGAAGATATTGCAACAACAAGGAAAGAAAGAAAAACCCCAAAAGATTAAAACGCCCGCCGCCGGTTTGTTTGCCAAAGAAAAACAAAATCTGTATCCGTATATCAAAATATCGCATCAGTTAGTCTATCGTCCACTACCTCCTTACATCTCTTCCCTCGCCCACTCGTTGGGTTCCGTCGGTATAACCAACCTTCATTACAAGTCTCACATGCTCAGCATGCTCATTTGGCGCTGTAAAGGACTCGCGGCCTGGCTACCATCCTCGCTGGCATAGTATGCTGAGTCAGTATCGATATCCCACTCTGGTTCGTCAGCCTTGCGATCATCTCCCTCGATGGGAGAAGCATCAAAGGGCTTCTGTGCAGCTGCGCGCGTATTCCAGCGGAGCGTGCGCGATACGCTATCGAACCACTCGGTATCGGTGCGGGTGACGGTAGGGAAGGGATACTGCGATGCGGTGATTGTAACACAGTCACCTTGGCGCAGTTCGACACGTCCCTTGCCGTCGAAAGCGCAGTATGCGGTGGCACGTGAGTTGTGTGGGATGCAAACACGCAGAGCCATAGTGTCGGAAAGAACCATGGGCCGGAACGATAGCGTATGTGGGCAGATGGGCGTCAACAGGATGGCGGGGATGTCTGGGTGGACTAATGAACCACCTGCCGATAGCGAGTAGGCTGTGCTACCAGTGGGGGTGCTGAAGATGCAGCCGTCAGCCTGGATGACGGTCAGCAGTTCACCGTCACCGTAGAGCTCTAGGTTGGACACATAAGGTGACGGGCCGCGGTCGATGACCAGCTCGTTGAGCACCTCAAATTGCTCGCCTTCACTGACAGGCGGCTGGTTGACGCCCCGGTTACGGAACACGGTGCAGGTGAAACGCATGCGCAGGTTGACCTTCATGCCAGTGTCGCCCATGATACGGCCCAGATGCTCGGTGTAGCGCTCGTACTCGAAGCTAGTCAAGAAGCCGAGCGATCCCAGACTGAACGACAGCGTGGGAGGCACGATGCGCTGGAACAGCCACGATGTGAAGAGGACAGTACCGTCGCCACCCAGGGTCAGCACGAGGTCGAACTTCTCGGGCTGGGTCCAGCAGAGATCGGGCGACCAGTAGCGCAACATGGCGTCGAAGCGCGGATCGAGGCTGGTCAGACCGGCAGCATCGAAGCGGCGTGAGTTGCGCAGCTTGGCGTCGACATAAACGTTAATGCCGACGTCGGATCCGTAGCGCGGGGTGCGCAGCAACCACATGGCAAGCTCGCGCGTGAGGTAGACCAGCTGGTTATCACGGGCTTTTGTCACGATCATGACGTTGCGGACGGCACGCTTGATGGGACGGCGCTGCAGCTGTTTGCTGATCTCGCGCACTGAAGTGGCCGTCTGCACCAGACGGGAGTGCGACATGGCCTCGTCGCTCTTGATCTCCTCCAGCACCTTGTCGATATCCACGGCGTCGTCGAAGCGCTTGTGATAGAAGCACGGGCTCTGTAGCGCCGGCACGGCTGTGGGTACTCCGGGCGTATAGCTGCGCGAACTGCCTACGGTGGTCATCTCGAGACTGTTGAGGGCCTCGGCAAGCGAGGACGGATCGGCGGCGTCCTTGGCGGCGGGGGCCGAGCTGGCGCCGTTGCCCATGACAGAAGTGTTGAACGACGACAACATCTCCGACAGAGATAGAGCGTGCGGTTTGTGGGCGCGGGCAACGGACGAGAGGTTTGTTGGGCGCAACGGCGGCGGCACGATGCGGGCTTTCTTGGCGGCAGAGAAAGTGGCAGGCGACGAGATGGTGGTGTTGATGGCAGCAGAAGTAGTAGTAGCAGCAGCAGTAGCAGTGGTGGTAGAACCTGTGGTGGGCGCTGCTGATTGCTGGACACTGGCCTGCAGCACACTATCGAGGGTCGAGGTGGCAGCGCTGGCCTGGTTATTATAGCCGCCAGGCATCTGCAGCGGCGGGCTATTTAGTGCTGGATGCACAGCGCCAGGCTCGTTCGGTGGCACGGCAGTATAAGTCATTGTCGGACGTTGCTAGCGGTGCGTTATAGTGCGTTGTAGCTGATGCTAGTGGATGTTTCAGTGCTGTCTCTCACTAAGAAAAAACAATAACCGAGAAAGTAACTAGCCGAGAGAAGAATAAAACAGCTCGCTTCTGGAAGGATCAACAAAGCGATGGCGAGCTCATCCAAAGAATAAAAAGAATAAATTAAATTCCCCAGTGTGAAAGAAGTTGATGGAGATTTTCTAACGCCGAGACGGCGAAAGGGAATTGGAATTGTTCGGTGAGACAAGTCGATATGCTCTTTTTTTTTTTTGTCCAGTTCTGTGCAATTTTAGGGTCTCGGAATCTATGCTGCTAGAAGACAACGTAATCAAAAAGGCTGAATATCGTCTCTCAGACCCAATATCTTACTATATGTTTGTCTTCAAAAACGGCACGTTAGCACAGATTCTTTTCAATAGCAAAGCAGGCTAGTGCTTAACGCCCTGAAAATAGCTCAATCTTCAACCTAGTCGACCAGACTCGTCAACATTGGCACAGGAAAACTACGCAACACGTAGTCTCTACCCAAGCTGGCCGGCTTCCCCATTCCAGGTCCGTCAATACCTCCATGTTCTGCCAGCAGAATTGACGATATCTGCGCGCTCCCTCATGTGCTCAAAGGCTGCTGCTATATAGAGCTATAGACTAACTCCGTTCGATATGGAAGGATGTCGATACAACAAAAGAACCCTAATCTAAGCTACAACCGCTAAGCTGCCACCCGGAGATAGAGAGTAAAAGCCGCAGACAATTCAACAACACTAAACTGGCCGGACATTGTCTTGAACCGTTCCCGCGAATATTAGATGTGTTTTGATGCATTAGCTTGTTCAATAAGGAAAGCGGAAGCCGCGGCTTTCGAGACCCTTTTGTAATCTTAACACACACCAAACAATCATCGTCGGACTATCGTTCTCAGGCTGTCCAACACCAGAAGAAAATGGAGATAAAAATAAAAACATATGTGCTTACCTGTAAGCGAAGCTGTACGAAAACTGGAGATGCTGTTCAAGGCTTATCGTCGTTCTTGGAAACGAAACTCGGGCCGGCTTTTATATGAACGACTGCTTCCAGAAATCCAGATATGGTAGTACAGTAATTGTATATCTTTAAAAGAAGAGGTGACGAGATCATTCGACAAATGGAAACTGTCCTGACTTGATGTGATTGAGCGTGGAATTGGGCGGCACGGAATTAGAAGAGAGAAAATTAAGTAATAAAAGAGTAGAACTACCAGAGTCCAAGAACGCGCACAGCACAATCAACCGACGAAAAAGAAAAAAAAAAGAAAAAAAAGGAAAAACTCAAGAAAAGAAAGAAGTGAAGGTGCTGCTCTCGCTCACACCCAAGCTTAACGACAGAACTGGAAGATCAAAAACAAAACGAGAGAAGCTTGCCATGACAGACTTGGCGAATGGCGGTTTTATAACGATCTTTCTCTATGTTCATTCTCTACCTCATCTCAGACAACGACCCCGTATTATTCCGTAACTCGCTATCTCTTTTACTCTGCTCTTGTCGTGATGCTTTGTCATTACTCAGAACCAACCAGGCCTTTACCGTTTTAGCCAATCTATCGTTTCCTTCTCTTGCTCATCAGTTTCGAACACTGGCCGACGTCAAGCTCGATCGTTGTACTTAGGCAAAAGAGTGTAGCAGTCTGATCAAGGCTCCATAGTGACGTTTAGCTTTCCCCCCCTCCAATAAACCCCGGTCCCGGTCCTAGGCCTGGTCATCCTGGGGCCTAGGGCCGGCAAACATAAAACATGAACAGAACGAGGGCATTGTCGCAGAGAAGCATTGTTAGAAGACAAGGGGTTCATGTTTGATAGGTTCGGTCTATACAATGAAACCAATAGACATCTTATCATCTTCTTACTATATTGTATGTAGCTATGTGATATATATTCACTATACTTCACTACAGCTGGCTAATGCATATCTTGACTACTACTGTTACAGCCCTTTAGTATCATTGCTTGCTACTCTCGAGCCTTTGCTCGCCTTCACATTTCATGTATGTACATACAGACGCCAGAGGAAATCCAGGGGGCTTTGTTACCCGTATCAAGTGTACGAGGTCATAGACGACGACGTCTGAGCCCGACTGGAAAGCTAAGTAAGTATCCCTCAACGACGGATATGAAGACCAAGTATGTACTATGTATGAAGCACTTTTCATCATGAGCTAATTTTCCATATCACTTACTCACTTACTACGCCATGAGTAAGTTCAATTTTTCCCTCTCTAATCATCCTAAAACAGTTAAAGTAGCGAGAGACATGCGGAACTTGGTTAATCTCAACTATCCAAAGGATCGTAGCCTCTGCTAAAACTATCCAATATGTCTGCATGTTGCCCGGAATGTCAAAGAGTGTTTCTCAATTGGATTGCAAGCTTTTGACTTAAGCGCCCGAATGCTTCGCCAGTCATTTTATTCATCTTATGAAATCACATCCTCTCCATCTAGTCTTATTTGTAGAAGAAATATTGGCTACCGACATTCTTCTAAGTATCATCACCACTTGATATCACACCCATATCAAAGGCATGGTGATACAATATCACCATAAATGAAATTTTCGGCTTGGCTAAGCGGCTAAGACGGTAAGAGCCAATCACTATGTACCAGCTTCCTCTATCACTCTGTCACTTACACGAACACTCCGCTCAAGTCGATGCAAGTGACAGAATGAATCCTCGAGGTCATAAGCTATCTGCATGTAACTGTGATGAACCGTTCTAGGCCTTTATGATAAAGCTTCTTTTGAGGCACTATTGATTGTGCTTACTGATATTCAAAGTGACAATGATGTTTCGTCAATTGATTCGTCACTATGTAATCTGAAAGTAGGAAATTATAGATGTCAAATATAATTTTGAGAACGGTTGAATGTGATTAAATGCTAGGGTTACATTAACCCATAAAGAGTAAGCCTTCAATCAGCCATACGGAGAGTTCTTTGTCTTCTTCTATCCTGGAAATGCAAGCCTTGAAGTTTATTATCGCATGTTCGTCTTTCCTCTATATTTCTCCCTGGCGACTCTGACTTGAATCTTCAGGATGACCCTTTGATAGTCCACTATTCGTCTCCTATCGAAATGAGCAACCATATTCAACCTCTGACCGTTCAACCGCTGGAAGCTTTTCGGAACTTGATTGTGACCCTGTAGGGTTGAGCGAACCAGACTTTCTGTCCCTGTTTCGCAAGTTTACAGTTGTTTCTTCTTTCTTTCTTTCTTGATCGGCTTCACTTGACATATCAAAGCTGGAAAGGTCTTTGCAACAAAGAGTGTCTTAGACTAGCGAGAAGATATGGTCCTAATGCTAATGCATATTAGTTACATATACTGGATCTCTACAATTAGCTATGCATACAGCATGTATATATGTATGTAGGTAGTGTCATTTTATGTAGCAGAGTTGCAGCTGCATATAATGGCTTGCAGATTTCCAATCGCTCGGTGTTCCGAGCCCATGCCAAGTCAATTTTCTGCATCGAAAGAGGGACTGACTGACTTATCATTGACAAGTTGTCTCGATATCTCTTGACCCGCCTTCATCCCGTTTCGACTTGCCATGTATAGTCATTAGGACATGTCTTGATTGAAAAGGTCATGACGGACTTTGGCTCACCTTGGTAAAATCGTGTAGTATCGAAGCAAAGATAAATTTCCTCAGAGCAGACCCCTTGAGAGAGCTTTGACATTTGCTATATACTATGAAGTACTGTACTCTGTGCTTAGATCAAAAACTGCTACAACTTAGCAGGGTCCCTATCAAGTCGTATTTTGAATTTTCGGAGAGTTTCGACACTTACATCAAGAACGATATGCATTCCTGTGAAAAAGCATATGCATGATCATAGTTGTATACACACAACTACATATGTTGGCTTGGAATGTTGCCCGGAATTAGGCTTTGAAGCGACCCACGGGAGTCTTTTTATACACTACGTCTGTAAATAAGCATCTATAGAGCTCCTAGCTTCATATTAGCAGCCTTTTTTCAATGCCAAGGGACAAGCTGCCATCTCGGCCGTCTAGGCATCCCCTTGCCATTCTTTCTCTAGGCTTAAAACTTAAAACAATTATCCCGCTCTTTGTTCTCTATACTTCGTCTTCTCTTTCCGACTCTCCGAAGTTTGCCCTTACGGTTTGCTTTATTTTTCCCATTTCTTTTTTTCCTGCCACCCCATAATTCGCCAGGTTCAAATATAGTTTTCTATTGTCATCATCTGATATATAAATATGATTTGGTTGGTGATTTTATACACTACATAGATCAACAATTTACATACTTACTATTACTAGATGTACTTGAACTTGGGGATGTCGTTTAGATATACATGTCCCTTTAAATTTGTGCCGCAGACGCCGCAAACAGATCGTCAACAGTCCGAAGTGTGTAAGTGCGGATCTGCAATCTGGGTTAGGGTCAGAATAGACAAGCGAATGCTATATCATCTTAGAGATCACAATATTGAAGTTGTTGCAACTGAAAATCCCAAAACACTGATAGTGCATCTTGCTTACTTGTCGGACATCTGCAGAGTTTTTCAAAAAGGTGGCCATCACAAAGCTTTCTACTACTTCTTTAGCACAGAGATTTTCTGTCCTGGTTGGTGTTGTGTGGCTTGAAGTGTCAGATAATCATCATCGTGCTGTTTTCCCTTCTCATGCCCTTTCTTGATCATATATCTGCAATATAGAATATTGACTAGTTTCACACACTCGGAAAACGGGTATATGGAATTCCGCGTCATAGTCTTTTTGTGGCTTGAAAATGTTGTTATAGAAGTCAGGTATAAGAAACACCTAAAAGACATGAAATTTGATTTAGGTATGAGGTATAAAGAAGACCTTTTTTCGCAGGCAATTACCCTACTGTACGAGCAAGACGAACTGAAAAAGCAATAAGAAGGAAAGGAACAACAAGAAAGAGTGACAAGTACCCATGTCAAGGTTTGAGCACAGCCTAAACAGGGTGGTGTTGTCGTTTCGAGAGAATACTTCCTTGTTTCATAGCTTTTATTTTATTTGGCATGTACATATGTACGTATTGGAAATTTGGAAAAAGGGATCCAGAGTCTTTGATCTTTTCATTATCTTTGATCTCACTGAACCTAGGCAAAGCAAGGTTGGCGACATGAGGAGTTAAACATGAAACACTATATCTGCTCAAATCGAGAAAGGTCAAAACCTTACTTAATTGTTATTGTTTTGTGTCTAGCTGAACTAAACCAAGCTTACAACTTAGTTGTAGGTCCCGTCAAGGCAGGGATAAGCAAGACTTAAGCGCTATAACAGCTTCTAGACTTGGCTGTAATTGTACACGCAATGCTATCGCTCTAGGGGAGGCTTGAAGATGCTTAACTTGGCTTTTACTTGTTCACCACATTCCATATTCGAGCATGATCATATACTTGACAATGGTAAAAACTTTAGTATAGACTTTACTCAACTACGACTTGGCCCGTGTGTCACTCGGTTTCCAGATTTCGTAACTTATCATCTGTCATTGGCTTAACCCACCGCCAACTATGTTTCTGCTTCCTTTTTGAGTGCCGCTGCATAATCATGTTCATGTATTCATGGCAGTCTCGACGCCAAACATCACCAATGACTTAGTAAGGGCTGCAAGTGCGAGTGACTACGTGACATCGCAGAATTTCGGGCTTCCGGGACAAGGGAAGGTGAACCAGACGGATACACTTTCTCCTCCTGCTTAGTTGATCTTGGTTATGAATCGTATTGAACTGTAGAGACTATTCGTGCCATATATATTTGTATGTAGATGTGGTGGTAGTAACTGCATAAGAAAGTTACGACTGTATGGCTATATTGCATTATTAGTGGTCTTTCTTTTGTTTTTGTCTAGTATTCTTTGATATGACCGGACTGGGTTCCTTCTTTCTATTCGTTTCGTTTGTTCTTGGAGAGTAGAGGGGAAGAGATAAGAAGACGCTGTCGAAGTCTGTTACCCTTGCTTATTGGCTCTTGCTTTACGTTCCTTCATGGCGATGATACGTGCGCTCTGTTTCTGACTTCCGACCTTCATCCACATTGCTCATCTCTTTGCTATCTCCTATTTTCCTTTGTGACATACCGCCTTTCCCCCCTACTTCTCTTACGCAACGGCCTTCCAGTGTAGGTCATCCTGCACCTTGGAAACCATCACCGACCGCATAAACTGCTTCATGTTCGTTGGCTCGCTGGCACTCACGCCCTCCATGGTCGTAACGAGAGATTGTTCATCCTCTATCGCTCTGCAGCATACTTGTCTCGCCGTGGCGATCAACCAGTCTAGCTCGGTGGGTGAAAAGCTGCCTTCGCTTTCTGTGATGAGGAGCTCGTCCTTGGATGTGAAGCCAAAGACATGCACGGAACGGGCCCGACTGGCCTCGACAGCAGACGGGTCTACGATGATTTTGGAGTCGCCTTCAGACTGTGGGATAGCAAGAAGTGTGGCAGTGACGAGACACTTCAAAGAGACAGCCGCTGACATGAGACCGAGAACGGCGGCATGAAGCAATGCTGGAATGGCGGACAGGTTCTGTGCGATCAAGAAAATAAGGAGCTATTAGCCAAGGTTTATACAACAAAATTTCTTGTAGAAACATCAGTGGGACTCACAGCTTGCGCCTGGACGATCTTGGCGTTTACATAGTCGTTTTCTGGCGTCTCGGTGATCTGTAGAACGATCTGAATCTGAGAACGCGGAAAATCCTTGAGGGGGATGATCACACTAAGAGCAGACTGAAGGATAGACTCCAGATGTCTTTCACGAGTTCCTATATGGATGTCAGGTGTCAGATTATTATCATCATAAGTCGCAAGGTTGCATAGTATATTCTCCTTGGATGAAGAATAACATCCGAGGTTTGCACAGCTCATATGTACTAGAAAGCCTCGAGTCGGTCGGTTTATATGTTCTTTTATGATTTGGATTCGTTTCTTACCTCCAACTCCTGCGGCAGGCCGTACCACGACGTCGATGATCGCTCTGAAAGCAGCTTCATCTCTCTTGGATGGTGGTGCCTCGATAGGTCCGTTTACTGACGCGAGAACTTTGTAGCCCTTGTGCGAGAAGGCCGCCGAGCCATCGGCGCGAGGCAATGGCGCAAGATGTACTTCAGGTGCCATTGACATTTTGTATGCGTGTGTGATGATATAGAGTATGGTTTGGAGAAAATGAAGACAATTCTTCGAAGATAATTCGGAAAACTATGCGCCACGTTCCGTAAAATATATTCAAACAAGGTTTGGTTGAGTTTTGTGAAAGTGTTGCTCATTATTATGAATATTAAGTTTTCGAAGAAATTTTGAGATAAGTTGACAAGCTTAGCTTGACGTTTGACGCCCCACTTTATTGTCGCGATGCGATACTAGGGTTGCCAACTATCATCTTTGGGGCGTTAATATTATATATGGTAGTTGACGGATAAGCTCATGTGAGCATCTACCAAGAAATTAGAATTGATGTTGTCAAGTATCAAACATTGGCAATATCTTTACATGATTTGTGATGGTTAGAAGGCATGGCTTATTTATCTAGTAAGCAAATATGTACTATCACACTAACCCTATATAACAAACGAACCCTAATATATTAACTCAATGACGTCGTGCCCCTCCAATAGCTTCCACGAACTTCCTTCTATTATGATATAATTAACCAAGTTATCTATCATACACCCAATAAACAAAATGGCTTCATCACAACCTTCAAACTTGCCATCAGCTGGACTTTTAGCCGCTATTCCGCCACTTCGATCAGCGATTCCCAAACTCGAACCACGTCGTAAACGCGAAGTCGAAAATGCGCAGCCTCGTCCACCGACTCCCGCTTTCCCAGCGCTTCCAGATCTCTCGACAACGCAATTTCAGATCCCATCTCGCCGAATCCTCTCCAAAGAAGACCACGAGAAGTTTCTTCAGTCGCCCACAAACACGCTGATTCAGGCCTGGATCTTCAGTCTAACCGATTCTGCTGTGGGGATCCCCTGTTCTTCTATCAAAGATGAGCAGTTGAGCAAGCCGGTCGTCGAGATCATGCGTATTATCACCGAGCTTGAAGCTATGGTGGAGAAGGCACCGCCAAATGAACAAGGCGGTTCCAGATTTGGTAACAAGGCATTTAGAGACTTCATCGATCTTGCAAAAACACGCATGGAGGGATGGCATAGAACCCTAGGTGTAGAAGATCCTGTTGCCATCTCAGAGGCTTCAGCATATCTAGCACAGTCCTTCGGAAACAGAACTCGTATCGACTATGGGTCGGGACATGAGCTAAATTTCATGATTTGGCTTCTCTGTCTCTTCCAGTTGCGTATCCTAGAGAAGTCGGACTTCAAGGCCCTTGCCTTGAGAGTTTTCAAGCGCTATCTTCTATTGATGCAAACAGTACAAATGGCATACTATCTGGAGCCTGCTGGATCTCACGGCGTATGGGGTCTGGATGACTACCAATTCCTGCCCTTCTTATTTGGTGCGGCACAATTGCTAGGCCATCCATACATCTCACCAAAATCAATTCATCAGGAACTCGTCATCGAGGAGAGTGGAGATGACTACTTGTATCTGTTTCAAGTTGCCTTTGTCAACAGTACCAAGACTGTCAAGGGACTCCGTTGGCACAGTCCTATGCTTGACGACATATCATCTGCTAAATCATGGTCAAAGATCGAGGCTGGTATGCGACGTATGTTTGTTGCCGAGGTTCTGGGCAAGCTTCCAGTCATGCAGCACTTTTTGTTTGGATCATTGGCGCCTGCTGTTGAGGGAATGAGCATAGAAGATGAGGCTGGCCTTGGGACTGAAGAAACGGAGCCCGAAAGCGGAGAGTTGTGTCTGGATCACGGCAAGGAAGGTCATAAACATGGCAATGTTATTGGTTGGAATGACTGCTGTGGTATCAAGGTGCCTAGTAGCATCGCCGCAAGTGTGGAAGCACGCAAGAAAATGGAGGGTGGACTTCGCAGAATCCCTTTTGATTAAAGCTTTTTATAAGAATTTATCGAACGAAAGAAAGCATCGATAATACTATATAAAATTGTAGGATTTATCAAGTTCAATAGGATAGAACTACAGACAGAATATACAGCGAGCCGTCGTCCGTTTTTTTTCATGCCATGTACAGAGAATCTACAGCTTAGATACCACATCGGGAACAACCTTAATGAGAGCACGACCATTAGTCAAGCAGACCTTGCCGCCAATTACCTCTGTCTGGAACCGAATTTCCTCGAAGCCATCAACTAGCGTTCCAGTCTTCCATGCCTTTGTCAACAGATGATCTCCCGGCATGACGGGGCTGGAGAAACGAGCCTGGAACTCTTTGATATTCTCCGGCTTGCTACCGCCTAGCTGCTTCAAAAGCAAATGACACGACGTATTCCAGGCAAAGAGACCGTGCATGATATCACCCTTGAAGCCCATCTTCAAGCCCGGCTCCGGTGTAGCGTGCAGCGGGTTATAGTCACCGTTCAAGCGGTACAACAGACCCGATTCACGAGTTGATGCCTGAGTGAGTGTGAAATCCGGCGCACGATCAGGCATGGCGATCTGCTCTGCTGGCGGGCCACGAGGACCACCCCAGCCACCGCCACCGACATAGAAGACACTAGCGATGCAACGGGTAAAGACCTCATCAGACTCAACATCGACGAGGTCCTGCTGTGTCTCAACAACGCTGCCTGGCTTGCCCTTGTCGTAGACGTTCAGAACAGATGTGCGGGTTTCGAAGACACGGCCATCAGAACTGAGAGGAATGGGCTTGTAGAAGAACATCTTGCGTTGGCCGTCGACAACGCGCTCAGGGTCGAAAGATGGGCAATTAGGAATGGTAACCGCCTTTTGGCGCGCATAGAAATCTACGACATCGGGAGTGTCACCCTTGAAGCCTGTATAAATTATGAAAAGTCAGCAATGGTAGCACATGATAGAGATACACATAGATAAGGTGTTAAACACTAAAAGATAGAAACATACCAAGGACAACAGGGTAGGTAGGAAAAGCAGCAAAATCTAGGTGGCGTTCCTGTGACCGAGACAATATGCAAGCAAAAATTAATTATAAGAGACCAACACCGGAATCAAAAAGACTTACATATAGATAATGCAGCTCGTCTGCGGTGCAGCCAATGCTGTTAGCAAAGAGAAGCAGATCACGTTTGTTCCATGATACAGGAAGCGGCGGGTACGCGAAACCGACACCAACACCAACATCCGACATCTTGCTTCAGTGAGAAAAATGAGAAATTAGATAATTATATCAGTAGTACGAGACTCTGTAAGTGGTACGGCACACAGATGTTCAAAAGACCTTTTTGTTGGTATGTTGTACGGAACACGAGATCGTGTCAAGTTATGTTTTTTTTTTCAACTACGTAGCATACGCGTTATAAGGCCGAGGCTCGGTAGCTCTTACGTCGCAGTATCTTCTTTATTAACTATAGAATCTATCGGCCACTACGATGGTAAGTGGGATGACCGAACTTTTTATCAGATCTGTTTAAGCTAGGGTTAATTAGGGTCATGTATCAGATCCCTGTTTGTTCAAGGTCCGGCCCTAAAGTTTTAGGGTTGGACATTGAACTTCACGTTTGACGGATTCCGTCGGCTATCGCCATCAAATTTTGATGCATCTCCAAGGAGAGCGATGATATAAGCCTATGCTTTTATCAATACTCGCATACTAGTATGGTAAAGCCTCAAGATGTTCCAGTTTAGAAACTCCCTATATATGATGAGACACCTGAATAGTTGACAGATTGAGGCGTGGGGATGCTGTGAGACATACATTATACAAAGAAAAGATAAAATCTAAAAAGGCTTGTAAGCAATAGAAGAAAGTAAATATATAGGTGCATGTTATTGAAAAATACTGGCTCTGATTTGAGACCAGGAGTCTTTATAGGAAGGTATCACAAAGCCTGATCCAATCCTTTCCATACTAAACTGCCTGCTACTTATCGAGTCCCGAGTCACGCCCCATCAAAATATCAGTGTACCAAATTATCGAGGGCTAAAAGTTCTAGCATATCTAACCCGATTACATCAGACGAAGTATAAAGGCGCTTGTGCCCAGATTTCTTCGCCAGGACTTTCTTGTCTTTTTTCTTCCTTCTTTTCCCTCTTTTTCCTCTTCTTTTCTCCTCCTTTGATATCAAATATGGCATTGACGGTTCCTATCTATGATAAGGTTACGGATGAGATTCTTCAGTCTCTATCCTTAACGGAACAGGAATTTGCCGGCATTCGTAAAGCCGCTGTAGAAGCCAAGGAGATAGCTTATTGCCCATACTCCAAATTTCGTGTCGGGGCAGCTCTTTTGGCACCCTCTGGCCAGATAATCAAAGGCGGAAATGTCGAGAATGCCTCGTATCCTGTGACTACATGCGCAGAGAGAGTCGCTATCTGCTCAGCTATCACTAGTTTTGGCGAGAAGACATTTCGGGCCATCGCAGTAGCTACGGATGTTTCGCCACCTGCGTCCCCATGCGGAATGTGCCGTCAAGCGTACGTTGTATTCTTTTAGTCGAAAATAAGACTATTCAATGGTAATTTGACCATCTGTGCTGATTTGTATGATGTTGACAGTATCCGTGAGTTCTGTGATCTGAAGACTCCAATCATCATGTTCGATAAGGATGAGAAGTTCAGCTACTTGCCCCTTGAAAAGGTACGATCATTACAATGAAGGCAAAGACACGGCTGTTTTTTACTGACTCATTATGCACAGCTTCTTCCTCTCTCTTTCGGTCCTGAAAGCCTTCCAGCACCCGATGTTCTCGCTGCTGTGCGTAGTTAACCATGTATATTCACTAGATGGATATAGTCGCTGTTTTGGCGGATAGTAGGCGTATAACACTAAAGGGTTTAATTGATTAGAACAATAAGATGCTTTCATGCAAACTTTCAAACAAACACTATCTAGTTGGTTTCGACCTTTTCCACCACTTCAACGTCTGCCTTTTCTTGGACATTGCCCTGCTGTTTCTGACGAACAGCCTCAATCTCAACCTCGAGTCTAGAGTGGCCAACAGTAGTCTTCCATGGCATCGGGGCTCCAGGTGCAAACATCATCTCAATCTCCTCAAGTGTCTTGCCGCAAGTTTCGGGGTATGCTACATACGACACCACGGACGAGACCAGGCACAGCACGCCAAAGATGATGAATGTGCGGTACGTGATGTTATGGAAAGCCGGTGGTGTGAAGAGACCTAGTGCAAAGTTGAACAGCCAGTTGGCAACAGCAGCCAAAGCCATACCATTGGCACGTGTACCCAGCGACCATACTTCAGCGGCGTAGATCCAGGCGACTGGGGCTAAAGTGAGCGCATACACGACGATAAGAAGGTAACTAAAGGCGATAATGGCGTGAGATGGTGCGCCTGATACAGTGATCACCACATTATCATTGCCGTTGACACCGCCGGGAACATAAACTCCATAGCCACCCAGCATGCCAGCCACCATGAAGTGGCAGATAGCCATACCAATTCCACCCCAGATAAGTAATGGGCGACGGCCAGTCTTGTCAATGAAGAAGAACATGATACCGGTGAAGCTAGGATGAAAGAGTCAGGTAGCTGTGTAATGAAGGACATATGTTATACAGGGCTACTTACAGGATGAATAGAGCGTATTGGACTGCAGAGGCTAGAAGGTTGACATTTTTCTTGAGTCCAGCCATTTGGAATACATAGGCTATAAATGGGATAATTAGATTCTGAAGTAGTCAAGAACAATGAGCTAATGTCGATCGCAACTTACTGATATAATAAACGATGGCATTTGCACCCGACAGTTGCTGGAAGGCTTGAACAGACATGCCAGCAAAAGTTCGCTTCCACATGCCATTAGAAACAAATGATCTCCAACCTTGAGCAGCTTCCTTCTCGGCGTTCATGACGGTCGAGATCTCCTGCCACTCAGCAACGACGAGGGGGTCCTCTATGTTTCCTTTAGCCTGGATATCTGCGAGAGTTTGGATAGCCTCTTCATGGCGGCCGACTTTAGCTAGCCAACGTGGAGATCGGGGCAAGAACGGAAGACCGATCATGAGAAGAACGCAAGGCACAAACTGAAGACCCCAAGCAGTGCGGAAAGAGGCAGTGCCGGCGATGTGTGAGCATCCATAGCCGATAAAATACATGATGAAGATACCCCATTCGATAGCCAACTGCTGGATAATAACAATACGACCGCGGCGTTCCTATCAAGGAAAGATTACTTAGCACATACTACATTCGTTACTATGATAGTTCTTAGGCTCGACTTACACGCTTAGCAATTTCAGCCAGATATACTGGGACTTGGGACGACGTGATGCCGACACACACGCCGTTCAAGATACGACCACCAATTAGCGAGCCGATCCCAGTAGTACCGACCTGAACGGCAGTACCGATCAACCACCAGAAACAGGCAAAGAAGATGGAATCTCGTCGTCCCCAGCGATCCGAGATCGGGCCGGCCATGAGCGAGCCAACAACCGAGCCGGCAGCTAGAGACGATCCGATAGCGCCCTGAACAACGCCATGTGGGTTATCGAAGTAATCAATGTATTGCTCGGTGATTACGATGGCCGACATGGACGAAATGTCGAATCCAAACAACATGCCGCCCACCGTGGCAATCAAAGCCACAAAATATGTGTTGGCTGAACGTATGTTAACAAGTGATTAACAAAGAGGAAGATGATGACTGGAAAGGAGAAGTCCTTACTGATCTTTGGGAAGTGATAGCCCATTACGAATGATTTAGCGTTAGATGAGATTCAAGCTTTGATCTCTATCCAAGCCCAAGATCAGAAGACCCGTGGTAAAAGAAGATACGGGGACATCGCGTTTTATAGACCTTTCATCGTCGAGTTACAAGGGCACAACGCTAGCCGTCCAGTCAGTCCACCATACTCCAAGCATTGCATCGAGACTAGTTGTTGTTGAGCCACAGCTACTATCATACCGGCTACCGCTATGTGTAAGAGCCTTAGGATTACAAGAGGGTTGCCGGCAAATCATGCCAATACTCGAGAAAGACTAGCTTAGGCCAAGAAGGACGCACAAGCATTCGAACCAAACAGGGACTCGAAAGCCCGAATCTAGTCATCTGGCTGCCATCGATAGAAGACATCGTCTAGCCGGAGCTAGTAATTGCAGTGAGAAATCTAGAGAGAATCGGAGCAAGTTAGCCGCCTTTAGCACTGGTAGTACCGGATTCCAATCCCCGCAAAATCACTAGGCGTTTCTAAAGCTACAGCGCGCAATTTGATAGGCGCGCATAAACCCCCCCAAGAGCTAACGTTTACGAGTATGCACATTAAAGTCTGGGGAAATCCCCTCTACTCTCATTTTTTTGCTTCCATATTTATATTTATGCCATGCCCTTGTCGTTTCCTGTTGAAGGAACGAACTTGACATCGAGGCACGGAGGGATGCTTGATAGGCTTCACATCTTTACATCTGAATGCGGGGGAGACGACGTCTGAGCCGTCCTTGGCTTCCTCTAGATTCCCTAGAAAACAAAGCAGTTGCTGAGTCGAGCGCCTAAATAAGTAGAGTGCATGTAGATAGAGCCTCATGTCATCGCGTGTCTAAGTCGAGCTTGTAAATGATGTTTGAAGCGAATAATAAGCACAGTATCAGATGTGGCTTCAGTCTCTAATTTCGGCGTTGACCCTGCAACTATATCTTGTTTACACGTCTTTTATATTTGGAGAAACTTCCCAGTACTACATTATCGAAACATCTCATCATAACACGCGACCAACCTCGTCTTAATTTGGCAACTTGACGCAATGGAAGACAGATGACTATGTAACATTGCATTCGGACTTTAACAGTCGCCAGACGGTAAGCCTGTCGGTTTAGTGTCGTAAGTAACATCTTGTTATACAGCAGCTGGCTCTGATATTGGTTCTGAAGCTAACTACGGATCAGGACTTTCTAGCTCCGACACCCTGATAGAATCTCCGAATTACGAGATAGTTGAGAAGGAGAGAAATTGAGGTTATGGTAGATGTCGCGACGGTAAAGAGATTCGGTCAAAACGTGTTAGCGCAGTTCAATACATTTCCCTGTAATATAGTAATTAATTGATCTATGTCGGAACTTTCTCGTAGGTTATATGACCAGCACATGCTGAATTAGACGGGATAAGCATGCCTTCAAGTAAGCTTACTTGTTATTCCTTTGATATAGAGAAATCTAATAGGAATTGACTAGATTGGTGCGCATACTTTTCATCAATACTACACACTTTAACGACGTCATTAAAACTTTGTCGGTAGTGTTAGTTGGTATGAGGGTTAGGGTCTGTGAGCGGTAAGTGGGGTTGTCTTACTCCCGCCTTGAACCGCATTAACGCCGGCTCTTTAGCATATGAAGAGTCATGATGTTCCGGGACTTCAAATCATGACAGCCGGCTGTTTCCCGGGTTGCTCACAGGCCGATAGGGGGTTTAATAGCATAGTTAACCTATACACAATACCAAGCCTATTAGATTGATAAATTGACTCAAATTGTCACTCGTTTAAGGACCAACGTGGCCCTATACTCAACGCTGTGACGCCGTAACACTCTTCTTTCACAGTAGTCATCCACACTACAGACGCTGAGATGATTTAAGGCCATCATAGCACCACTAGCACAACGTGCGTTCAAGTCACAGTAACACAGTCATCATTGTTTTCCTCATCGTTTCGATCCAACGTCTGTGTAATTGACTACAAGTAAAGTAGTTGCATAGAGCAGCGATTTGATTGGATGACTCCGAGAGTCGGAACATGTGGGGTAATAAGTTGCTAAACTTTGGTAGGTAATTTCTAGATGAATTGATCTGGTTTGAATGAGCCGGCAATGACTCGAACTCTGTTACTTGTCAATGTTTGAGAAAATGAGTATAGACATGTTGAATATATTCATAAAGTGATAGTAGCTATTTATTCGAAAAAAAAGAAGAAGCTTGTCGCGCAATCTTATGGTCTATATCTCTTCGTCATCGGTTATGGTTTAGTTTTGTCTCAAGAATCGATTCAGATTCATAGGCTCCACTTTAGAAAAAAGCGCCCCGCGAAGGAAAGAAGGCAATTGCTAATTTTGGGCTTGATCTTGAAGTCTGGGGTTTTGATTTTTGTCTCGTTTTTTATTATTATTGTTAAATTCTACTATTGTCTTATTACGAGCAATTTGTTGGCTTTACAATCTGTTCTAACGAACAACAGACAATCGAGGGAACAAATCTCAAGGTCCGAGTCCGCTTCGCCGATTTAGCTTATATACACCCTATCCCGGAGTTTTATTCGTCCTTCTACTCTTCCTGAATCCACGTCGCTTAATACACACAACATACCTATCATTCTATATAATGGATCTGGTCAACCAGTAAGTACAATAAGCTGCTGGTCGCCTCCATGTAGCGCTTCAGGTACCGAGTCGCAGATATGGAAGAAGTTGCGGCCGGCTTCGTCGATTGGCTCGGCTAGCGTTGCGCCATAGGCTTATGTTATATCTCCAAACATGTATTAACATCTTCTTGATATAGCCTCGAGAACCGCCTGCTATTTGCAGTGCCCAAAAGTATGTGCCCTCATAGCGATTTTTCTTTCGATCTTCCCTTGACTCGTCCAATCTAGCTAACCAAGACTACAATCGATAGAGGGCCGCCTTAACCAGGCATGCCTGAACCTTCTTGAGGGCGCCGATGTCCAGTTCAGACGCGAGAACCGTCTCGACATCGCCTTGGTCAAGAACCACCCCATCGCTCTCGTCTTTCTCCCCGCCGCCGATATCCCCACCTTTGTTGGTGAAGGCCGTGTAGATCTAGGAATCACCGGCTGGGACCAAGTCGCCGAGCACGATGCCGCCATGCGTGCCAACCGCCGCGCCGCCGCCCTGGTCTCTGGCTCTCCCGCCCCGGCCGAGACTCCCTCAGATACTTCGGGTGCTGTTGGTGGCTGTGTATCCGTCATGCCCCTTGGCTTCGGCTCCTGCAAGCTGCAGGTTCAAGTGCCCGTCAAGGGCACCTTCAAGACTTCGTCTGACCTGGTTGGTAAGACTATTTGCACTAGCTTCGTCAACTTGGCTGCTTCTCACTTCGCTAAGCTGGAGGGCCGTGACCCCAGCGATATCAAGACTAAGATCATTGAGATTGGTGGCAGTGTCGAGGCTGCTTGCGCCCTTGGCGTTGCTGACGGCATTGTCGATCTAGTTGGTAAGTACACCCAATATCATCTTCATAACAAAGGACAATTAACTGACCACAAATGTAGAGTCTGGAGAGACCATGCGTGCTGCTGGTCTGACTGCCATTGACACGGTCGTCGACACCCAAGCCGTTCTGATCAAGTCTCTGAAACCCTCGGATGAGAAGCTCGTCGACAAGATCGCCAAGCGCATTAGCGGCGTCATCACCGCCCAGCGCTATGTTCTTTGCCAGTACAACATCGAGAGCAAGCTTTTGGCCGAGGCCGTCAAGATCACCCCCGGAAAGCGTGCGCCTACTATTACGCAGCTCAGTGACGAGGGTTGGATCAGCGTCAGCGCCATGGTTGAAAAGAAGAAGATTGCAACTGCTATGGATGATCTCGCCGATGTTGGTGCTAAGGATATTCTGGTTCTAGATATCCACAACACGCGGTAAAAGAAAAAGAAGAAAAAAAGAAATCAACTACTGCTCGTTTTGATGTAGAGTCGGAGTTGGTTGTGATTTGTTAAATCGTTTTTTTTTCTGTATCGGTTGTATATCATGGGATCAGGTCAATGTAACAAAAGGGCTCTTTTAGGAAAAAGAAGCATTCACATACATATATCATATATATTCCACAAATATAAAAAAAGACATGAACTGCTTGTGATTTACGTTATACATATAGGAATAGATTGGTTTATATGTGATTGTATTTATATTTGTACACGAAGTTGGAAAAGTAAGAAAGAATATTGAACACAATAAAGAAAAGGAAATATAACAGTGTCTCTCAAAAAAAGTATGAGATAGAAGACAAACAGATATGTGACAATCAATTTGGTTGTGATGGTTTAGACCCTCAACTTGATACCAGGGCCTAGATCACTAGCATCTATCCTTCTTTTACGCACCACATCATTATTGGCTGGTTTCTCGTGTATATCTCCCTGACTCTTCTAGTCAACACGCAAGACTCTCGTCGTCTTCTTTGTCGTGATTCTCTTCTTGCGGCCCCGCTCAAAGGCCGCCGCCGAGCTGTGGTCTCTGCCGATGTTATCCAGATCCTTGACCTTGTAGATACGGATAATCCAGTTTTCGCTAGTAAAGGCCTCCTCAAGAGTATCCAGTTCAGGGCTCGTTTCGGGCAGAGCAACATTACGAACACGATCACGGGCCTGGCCAGGGGGGAATAGAGAGTTGTAGTTGTAGTACGACATCTTGTACATCAAGCTGTTCTTCATGGTGTCAGTGGCACCAGAATCAACACGGTATTCGCCACGAGCGGTAAAGAAGTCACGCTCCTTGACCTCCTCGGGCCAGATACCCTCAGCAATACGAACCATCCAAAGGAACTTGTTGATGTCATCACCAGAGTAGCCCAGAAGACCACCGAACACGACCAGGACATAATCAACTTCATGCTGGCGCAGAATAGGGTAGCTGACCTCTTCACGGGAGCTCATGGCCTTGCCAACAGTAGCAATGTGGGTATTATTCCAGGTGTTGTTGTCAACTAGAGTAGGGCGGTCAGCCATACCACCAATCTGGTAACCGTAATCCCACCATGAAGCGATCTTGGCATCCTGTTCAGTGTTTTGGCGCAGCCATTGGTATGCCTCACGGTAGTCATCAATGATGTGCTGAGAACCATCAGGAAGACGACTAGCCAGAACAACTGACGGGGAAGAATAAGCGTTGGAGGTGACCCAAGTGCAGTGGTTAACGAAGATGATCAAGTACGTAGTCATGGCAGCGGCAACGGCCAGCTTCGAGAGAATGTCGTAAACACCAACGAAAGGCTTATTGAAGGCGCTAAGGCCACCCTTAGAGGGCTTCTTGTTGGAAGCTTCGGCCTCCTTAGCAGCAACGATTTCAGCATCGGGAGTCTCGGTGGACATGAAAGCATCGAGGACCTGGGAAAGAGCGATAGCGGCGGCGACACAAACAATTGGAGTCAAGGTCAGCATAAGACGGACCATGACACCAGCAAAGTAACTGCCAAAGAGAGAGTACACGATGACGAAGACATGCTGATCCTCAAGCTTCTGGAAGCAAAGGTAGACACCAGCAGGGAACAACCAGATCAGCATGTTCAGATCGAAGAAGAAAGCGGGCCAGGCAGTAGGCTGATGCTCAGAAACGGAAGCAATGATAGGGATATGGATCTTGGCGTAGCTAGTATCCCACAGAGAGTAGAAACGACCGTTCCAAGGGGCGATGTATCCCATAGAAGTCAAGCCGACCAGAGCACCCATGCCTAGAATGAAGGTGAAGGCAACCAGGGTCATAAGGAAGGTCTGGAACTGGCGGCCGGAGATGGCAGAGCGCACATACTGAATGAAGCCGATGAACTGAATGAAACCGAAGATACCTGCAGGGTGTTAGATAATGTATAAGGAAGTATTCGAATTCTAAAACTTACCGAGAGCAGGCATGTGCTCGCTGGTGCGTACAGGCAAGAAACCGACGAAGGGAATCTGCATGCTAGCAATCGTGCCCAGAGCATACCAAGTAGTGTAGGCAACATAAAGACGATTGCTGTAACGGCCCATCAGAATCAGGGTGAACGAGTGAAGAGGCAACAAGCAGGTGATGAAAGCGTAACCACCCCAAGAAGCCACCATGTAGCCGTAGGATAGAGCGCAAAGAGCACCCCAGAGCATAGAGCCCAGCTTCAGCGACTTGATCCAGAGGTAGAAAGTCAGAACCAGCAGGAAGATGGCGATAGCCTCGTTATCGTACGAACCAGCGACGGAACGCGAGATATAGCCGGGCGCAATACCCATGAATACGGCGGCAAGCAGACCAGCAGAAGGCGAGGTGGTCATTTCGTTAGTCAGCAGGTAGGTGGCAACGGCCGTCAGGCCAGAGCAGGCAGGCGCCAGCAAGACACAGATGTTACGGATATCGACGGGGATAGTTAGGTTACGTAGAGCGTGGTAGATCACGCCACTGGTGACCATGAGGCCGGGATACAGAGTACCGCCGGTAACACGGCCAAGAGGGTGCCAGGTGCGATCATCAAACCAATCCCAGAAGTTGTAGAAGCCATTGGCCACAAGGTACTTGGTGGCGCGGAAGTTGAACCACGGATCGACTAGATGGCGGAATTACAGTTAGAAACAGCTGATAAAAATCAAAAGGCGCAAACAGGACGGCCGGGGAGGCCATGTAAGCGCAAATCGGCAAGTATGCAGATGTGTATATGTGGTATATGTGTACGGCTAAGATGAGGCTGATAAACTAACATTCGTGAATGATGCTTTCGAAACCTGATAAGAAAGATGAGCATTAGCAACTGCGTTTCAGTGGACTACGATGCCGGTCAGGTAATGGCAAATGTTGTGACGTACGGATAACAGAGAACAAACGACTGCTCACAGCAGCGCCAGCAATCAGAGCCAGAATGACAAATCTGATTAGACGGCGAGAATGCTCGTCGACATTGAGCTTGTCAGCTAATAGCGACGGTTGTGTCGCCTTGACGGCCATTATGGGCCTCTGAAAAACTAAACAGCTAGAGCTACTTAGCAGCTATAGTAGTGTGATAGTTGCGAAGAGCAGCAGTTCGATCAGCACAAGTTTATGGCCACCTGGCAGCAAACTCGAGCAAAGCCTCTAGAAGACAAAGGGTCAAAAATGCAAAAGAATCCGGCTTCTGCGGGCGACCGGAAGATCAGCGATGCGGCTTGGTATAGATGTTGTTGATCTGGCAATATGGGATTCGATAATGTCTCAACAGAGACGATGTAGTTGCGACCAGTTATCAAATAGATCCCACGATTGAGACGATGAAGGACTATGAAAAAGGAAAGAAAAGATATCCAAAAGAAAAGAGACTTTTTGCTATTTGTTTGCGAAAAGACAAATATCACGTTCGATCAGGAACTAAGAAAATAAAAATAAAAAGTAACATAAAGCTTGCGTTATCACGCCTCTTTGCTGCTCTTTCCACGTTTCCAAGTTTCCACCACGTTTATAGCAATTACTGCGCTATGCACGCTCAATTGTCTCGAAACTAGCCAAGTACACGTAACTTTCTTGCGCTTAGCTGCCCATGCAAAAAACACAAAAACCGGTGCTCAGCGTAAGGACAGCATGGAACTAAGCTCTGAAGTGTTTCGAGCCAATGACAAGGGCCAATTCGCCGCATAGTGGGGCTGTATCCACGACGCTCACTTACCGATGATTAGCCGCTATAAAGACCCCAGACTTGGTTATTAGTACGAAGATATGTACATGTACTTATGTAACAGCAATATCACATCACATATTCACTTCAGATACTAATAAAATTGCTTCTAACAAAATCCGTACTTTCAGAAAGTCTAATGTATTGTACACATGGGACACAGAGAGATGAAGAAATAAAACAACAGCGGACGAAAAAAAGAGAGGCTCAATGAGAACAAGAAGAGGCCGCGCTCATCGTGTACAAGACCACATCGATAGTACACTAGAAACAAACAACGAAGCATTCGTTCCAAATCAACAAGGATACCGGAGTGATTATATTGCAGCAAGCACGTCAGAATGCTAGACGATCATATATGTCGCAACATATCAGATGTCGTGAGTGCATACAAGTATATAGCTTCGTGGCAAAGCAATAGCATTTAGAACTACTGCGTGATAGAGGGGTATATACAACGCTTCCCATTCGAACTACGCAAGTTCCAGCAGCGACAACTAGCCAGGGATTCGTAGAGTAGCAGCTACCTTAGTTGCTAAATTGGGTATAAGATATT
The DNA here is from genome assembly GCA_001513805.1 of Davidsoniella virescens. Taxonomy (NCBI): domain Eukaryota; kingdom Fungi; phylum Ascomycota; class Sordariomycetes; order Microascales; family Ceratocystidaceae; genus Davidsoniella; species Davidsoniella virescens. The sequence continues at coordinate 73,492 of LJZU01000138.1, forward strand.
GTTCAGGTTTTTGGCTCTCGGTTAAAGACTTATTCACCCATCGAAACTCGCCATGTCGATATGAGATGAAACTATAATAAGTTGATTTGGAGCGTCGCTCGTGTGGTCGTTTCAAGTCGCCGTCGTATGTGATTATGCATTGATTTAGAAGCTTTCTGTGATCCCGAGCCAACCGGAGAGTAGTGTAGTAGTGGAATTCATAGCGTAGTCCAGGCTGGCGCTGGGAAAAGTATAAATAGACAGTTCTGAGTCGGTGACTGTTCAGAGAGGAAATCGATCGTTATGTTGAAGAATAAAGTTCAAGATGAGGTATAGAGAGTTCGGGTCCTCGGGTGAGATATACAGCTCGATTGGTTTACGCCTTAGTCAAGTTGTCGAAGAAAGCCTCAAAGTCAAACTTGGGGTCGGTGAAGTCCAGAGCTACAGACATGGAATGTTAGCATATATGTATGAGCAAAGAGTATAGAGGTATGGTAGATATCAATGACAAGAAGACATACACTGAGAGCTTGCGGAAGCGGGGTTCTTGCTTCTCAAATACTCGGCCTTGGCCTTAGCTATCAAGCTCTCCTTGTGCTCGTACTCAGACTTGGCGGCAGCAGCGTTATCGGCAGTCCTGATAGAGCGCTGGTGAGTGAAGCCATAGAACACGCCAAAGGCGAGGGCTGAATACCGCAGCACCTAAACAAGAGAGAATTAGTCAATGACGATCATCGTTCGAGGTCATGTTTACACGTGATATAAGGGATCTCGTTCGCATTCTGGAAAGCCGTATGGTCGGGATTATTCAGTCATAGAAGATCATGAAGCCACGGATGTCTGGAAGCCAATTGATGCATGTGAAAAATCCCGTGTCATGATGAAGTCGGCCAGATTCTCGTGATTGGGCAGGTAGTCAACGGAAAGACATGCATATGGGAGGTAAAAAGATGGATTGCTACAGAGTCCATCCCCATATTCAAAACATGAAAAGGCTGTCATTCCAGATATAGCTTCGCGAGTATAAAATCGACTGTCTGATTGGGGTTCGCAAAAGAGCATGTTCGGGTAATTATTGGTGCCGTACATTAACTGTAGTCGCCGGGGCAGACATTTTGACGTAGAGTTTTCTGTAATTAAAACCCGGTGGAAGCTAGTGGGAATGAAGGGCGCAAAAAGAGTGTGAATCTCGAAATGCAGCGGAAATCAATGACGCGATGAGAATCCAATTGGCCCGGGTCCGGAGGGATTTGATTATCGGATCGAGTGCGGGAGGAGAGAAAAGAAAGGGAAAAAGGCGTATGAGGATAATCCGAATGGAAGATCTGGGGATAATTTCTGCGATTTTTTGGCCTTGATTGAATGGGCCTTGACCATAGCAAAAAGAGGGAAAAAAAAAAATTCCCAAGGCCTAGCATTCGGAAAAGATCGCAGTTGGAATATGTGTCTATACTTTTGGTCTACTTAGCTACTGCAGCTCTATAATCCGCAGTAGACGAAAGTAGACCAAATGTAAGCACACATTATCATACTTCATCCGGGATTCAGCCGTATAAAGCACGTGATGCTATACCCTAACCCGATTGATGATAGGAGGACTTTCAACTTTGCAACCCCTGGACGACCTCCTAACCAGATAGCACCGCAAAGTTAAGTAATCCAACTAGCATTGACAGCTTAGTTGACCTGAACCTTGGATTAAACAATAATCTTCGCTAGCAAACGCTATTTCCACATAGTACATCAAAACTGCCCTTGAAAAACTCTGAAATCTCTTGCTACCGCCTGACCTCTTGCCTCCCATTAAGCTTCACAGAGCTTCTTTTTCTCTGTTCCATAGCTTCTAGCGGCCCCCTAAGACAGCCGCTTAGACCCTGACGCTGATTACCAGCAGTTCGTGCTATAGTAGTAGCTGGTGTCAAGCTCGGGCTTTACCCCTCGATCTCTTGGATCGAAGCCACAAGAAAAGACTTCCTCAAATAGCCGGGTTCCTGCATTTTTGCTGGATCTATATCCAGCAAACTGAAGCGCGTGCCCGCCGCATTAGCTGGTTGGTGGGCATCACAGCGTCTATGATTTGCGACTGAAAACGACTTTTACGATAAATAACAACGGCTTTGACGACGGATCCTCACATCTATATAATACCCTGTTGTCTATTACGCCTAGCTTCGAGATACCCCATACCCTTTCTCCTCCCCGTAACGTACATACACACATACACATACACATTGGATACTCAGTGCCGTCCTATTCATAATGCAACAACGACGTGATGAAATCTTGCAAAAGAAGGCTAAGCTTGCGGAGCTGAAACGCCAGCGTGAGCTACGAGCCACTCAAACTAGCTCGTCCCGCCATAGTTTGGGATCTAGCGATGTAAGTCGTTATCTAAAATGCACCATCATTTCCAGGCTTGCTAACCCGGTACAATGTACTTCTTAGGCCGGCTCGCCATCAAATGGTAACCGGACTGCTGATGCCCGCAGAGACATCGATTCGCTCATTAACAGCCTGGTTGGCGGACCGGGATCTCACTCGGCACCCGGCGGCTCAACGCCCATGTCACTGACTCTGCGCGGTAGCAGACCTAATAGTGTTTTAAGCGCCGGCGATCTTAGTACTGAAGCATCTGAGTTTGCCACTCTCGCAAGCATTGCTACCACTGTGCCTGTCCTCACCACTGCTGTGCCTACTGTGCTTTTCGAAGTCGAGCCTCAACAAGCTCACGAGCCCAAACCAGAGATCGTGACGTACAGCAAGGCTGTGCAAACCACAGAAGAATGGACTGGCCCTATCTCTACTGGCGTCGGCACTGGACCCATCCATGGCCATGTTCAGAGCATGTCGCTCTCTGACTCGGAAGAATACAGCGCCACCATGATGTCCCCGAGCAAGCAGCGTCTGAGTCGGCGTGAGCGCGAGCGTGAAGAAGAACTACGTCAGAACATTCGTCGCGAGATAGAAGAGGAGCTCAAAACTGCTCAACAGATACTGGATGATGGGCAACTTAGCACCGCCGACGGCCCTTCTAAGAACTTTCCTGCGCGTGCCTTGACAACCGAGGAATTAGATGCTGTTATGGGATCTGAAGATTTTCTAGACTTCGTTGAACGCTCATCCAAGGTGCTAGAGCGTGCACTAGACCAGGAATACGATATTCTAATGGACTATGCGCTTCAGGGACAAGATATCGACGAAGAAGATGATAGCAGCGGTAACACGGGCGGCAAAGGAAGACACAAGGTCAAGGAGATTGCACAGTTCTACGATGAGCGCTGGAGTAAGAAGCGCATGATCAGCGGTATCGACTTCTCGCCAAAGTTCCCCGAGCTGTTACTGGCATCATACACCAAGAATCCAACTGCGCCAAACGACCCCGATGGCTTAGTTCAGGTGTGGAATATGCACCTCCATGACCGGCCTGAGTTTGTGTTCCATGCACAGTCTGATGTTCTGACAGCTAAATTCTCACCGTTTCACCCCAATCTGATAGTTGGTGGTTCTTACAGCGGCCAAGTTCTCCTATGGGATACTCGTGCCAAGGCGGCGCCCGTCCAAAAAACGCCGCTGACTGGCTATGGCCATACGCACCCTGTGTATGCTGTTGATATTGTCGGCACGCAAAACGCAAACAACATCATCTCATGCTCAACTGACGGTGTTGTGTGTGCTTGGAGCATGGATGTATTTGCCCAGCCACAAGAGCTCTTAGAGCTCAAACTTCCCTCACCTGCTAAACTCGAGGACGTAGCTCCAGCTTGCCTAGCCTTCCCGCAGGCGGATCCCACATTCTTCCTCGTCGGTACAGAAGAAGGTGCCATCTACCCATGCCACCGCTACGACCGTGCCGGCGCCAAGGCCGGTATCGAATCGGGTCTGACCTACCGTGGCCACCACGCCCCCGTCATGTCTGTGGACTTCCATCCTGCCCGCGGCCCCGTCGATCTAGGCGACTTTGTACTATCTTCATCCTTAGACTGGAGTGTCAAGTTATGGCGTGTACGCGCGCCTGCTGCCACTTCAGCATCGGCCACTTCTGTGACTGATGGCCACATGACACCCTTACTTGACTTTGTCCGCGAAGACGTCGTGTACGATGCTCGCTGGTCACCGCTGAAACCTGGTGTATTCGGTCTCGTAGATGGTGCTGGATGGCTGGAATTATGGGATATCACGGTGGAAACGGAAGAGCCTGTGGCTCGTATCTCACCTAGCCCACGCAAGGATGGACGCTCCATGTTGAGTAAGAGCTTGAATAAATTGGCGTGGGAAAAGACTGATGGTAAACGAATTGCTACTGGTGGTATCGATGGCACGGTCACGGTGTTCGAAGTCGGTGGTGGCCTGGGTGGAAAGGAAGAGCTGCGTGCTGAGGAATGGACTAGTGTCAAGAAGTTGGTAAATCGGATCGAGACGATGGGCGTAAATGGTGTAGTTGCTTAATAGTAGACTGTTTCTTTTGCTATCGAAAGAAATAGATGTATTGTAACACGGATAGTACGAGTATGACGTTATGTGACTAGATGAATGCATGTTATGAAAATAACTATACAAGATACACAACATGTGATGAATAAAAAGGCAGGGCAGTCAAATGAAGATAGATGATTATTAGAGGGTTGAAGTTATTTCTGTCTACAACCTATCATACCGGGTAAATATTGAATAGATACGTACCAACTCATGTTGTAGGCAAACTCACTTCGATGAGCTGTTTTGTTAACTGGTCTCTACTACTACAACTACTCGAGTACAAAAAAAAAGATGCTATGAGGAAAAATGACGTGTATAAGATGATGAATATAGAAATATGTAGAAAGGTTTCCTGGCAGTCAAATGGCGAAATTCGGGAAGGTAAAAGATGCAGACTAATGAATAATGAGATATTCGATTAGATGATAAGAGAACAAAGAGCAAGAAATGGATACATATATGGGAGAAGAGCATGAGTCACCATCATCGTCATCATCAACAAAAGGATAGGAAGTATCAAAAGGATAAAGTGAAGAGATATGGTACAGAGAACGGAGAGAATCATGACAATGACAACAGAAGATTGCTCATTGGCAAAGATATCCCAAGTGGATGACAGATCATGTTTAAGCAAACGTCATAGAGATCTCTTTCTCTTTGCCAAATTCGTCGTCATCATCATAATCTGCCCACGGATCAGCCAGTGAAATAGTAGGAATCGTCGCTTGAGAACCGCCGAATGTTGAGGCAAAGCCACCACCGATACCATCAGTAGTGCCGCTAGTAGCAGCAGCAGAAGAAGATCCATAATCCCCCTCGAAGCCACCTGATGTCGTTGGCGTCTCGGCCTTTGCTGATATATTGCCGAACACACCGAGTCCTGGCGATGGCAAAGGGCTGTGCGGATCTCGTTCAGATCCATATGTGGATGCCGGAGCTGGTGGGGGCGCCAAGCTGATAGAATCGTGTGCTTCATAGCTAAAGTCTTTGGCAGGTGGCGGAGGAGGATCCTGGAAGGACACGTCGAACGTCATTTCTACCTCGTCTTCTTGGTACGGTTCAAAGCCGTAGATATCCTTTTTGACGGATGGCGAGGTGTATGATGGTAAGATGCCCGAGCCACTAGGGAATGCGGGAGAAGATGCATCGTAGTTGGCTTGTTGTACCATAGACGGGGAGGGCGATGGAGACCGGAACGAAGCCGATCCAGGTCCAGGCGAGAGCGAGCGTATGGTGCCCGGCTCGATATCAGCCCGGAGGCTTTCGTTACGAGATACCGATGCAGGCGGTGGCCGGATCTCTAACTTTGGAACTGCGCCGGGTGTACTAGAATTGGGTGTCAGTTCCTTCGCCAGCTCAGCGCGCATAGCTTCGACATCGAACAATACGCCACTGTTGCGATTAGCCTCAGCTGGCCCCGTACCAGCAGCACTCCTCTTGTTTGAATCCTCGTACACCTCCCACTCTGCACGCTCAAGCTGCTTCTTACGCTTCCAGAAGCTGAAGCCTGATTTCGACTGCTCCTGCTGCTTGCCCTCGTTCTCAAGCTCTTTGCGCGCTTCTTCAATCTCGCTGATCAGCTCGCGTTGGCGTTCTTGGTGATTTTCAGGGTCAGGGTCTTCTATTTCAGTAAACTCATCACTTTCAACGCTCCAGCCACATTCCCGCAGTAGACGAGGCATGGCCGTACGATATTGCATATGACCATTCACGTAGTCAGTGCAGTTGAAATTTTCAACGCCTGGAACATCCACGACCTCGGCTAGACCAGCAATTCGGCTGATACCACCATTAGTCAGGCGGAACAGATAGCCCAGAATCCAATCGTTCTGGTTATATCCGTTTAGGAAACGACCTGAGACTACAGATCGAGCACACAGGTAATCGTCCTTTTTTACAACAATGGGTGATCCATACAGATACACATTCTGGACTAGACCATAGGCACCCTTGCGAGCTAATTCTTGCAAGCATGAGAAGATCACACGTGATCCTAACGAATATCCTACAAGGGTCACGGGTCGGGTGCCGAGATTACGGTCGATTAGGGAGTCGGCTAGAATCAGACCCGCTGATGTGGCGCGGTCGAGCGAGACGGCCCACGGGTTGTCGATTAGATAGGCGAGCTTGGTTAAAACGACTGGTAGTTGGAGAGCTGCCATCAAGCTGATCAGGATGGTGCTACCAAGGACTTGTTGAAGACCCTGCGTAAGAGCCTATACGTGATGAAGATAGTTGGTTAGCATAAAGATCACAGGCTGCATAGTATGAGAACTGAGAACGATAAATATACCTCGGTAGCAAGAATATTGATAGTGTCGCCCATGCTCCGCAACATTTCAGGCTCCCAAAGGACTGAATAGATATCGCCCATTACTGAGTCCACTGTGCTAAACGGGAGTCTGACGTCATCGACATTGCCCGTCATCCATCCTGACACTGTCACAATAAGGTTGACGCGCTTGTTATTATGTAGCGGCCGGTATTCGAACGTTTTCACAGCACCCGTACGACGTCCTGCAGCTCTTCCACCAATGACACTCCCCGAAGCAGCCGCCGAAGAAGTAATAATAGCAGCACCTCCGGCACCAGCCAAGAAACTACCAGTTCCCGAAACACCAATAGTGGTAAAACCAGCAGCCAAGCCGGCACCAATAACGGGCGCTAGGAGGCCAGCAGAGAGACCAATAACGAGGCCACCACCAACAGTGGCTAGGCCCATCATGAGATAGCGCCGCTTCAGGGCCATCTTTCGCCGCTGTTCGAGATGCTCGTCTTCGTTCCAGTTTTCCTTCTCGGCCGCCTGTTGCATCTCAAGGGCATCGGTCACGCGCTTCTCGAAACGGCAGATGTCCATCCAAGGCACTTGCATATGGGCACCGACACGGCCCAGAAGCGCACGCGAGCGTGAATCATAGACTGAGTCGGCGATCAGTAATAGGAACAGGTCGCATAAGACTGTCCATCGTAGATCGATGTCAATCTTCTTGGTGGTGGGCATCTGCGACGGTGTCTGGACGTCAGGTAAATCTTCACCAGTATGCATTTCATATGACGGGGGTACACCGGCAGGAGTCTCTGGATCTGCCGCAGTCGAAACTACGCTGAAGCGCGGGTTACGGCCGGGCGTAGATGGTGTGCTAGGTGCCTTCTCAGCCATAGGATTATTTACACGGGAGTTGGCCATCAACGCAGGCACTAGGTCAGCAGGCAAGACGCCATGGTCTGCCAGCTGTTCTATCATGACTTGCTCGGCAGCGCTGATTTCCATGTGGGCATAGAGGCGAATCATCATCTTTTGAGCCCACATCTTACAATGCTCGATAGCCATGTTGACAGACTTCCGGGTGCTCCTGGTGCTGCATAGTACCAGACGCGCCTCCATCTCCTTGACCATCTGGAAGATCTCAACACGTACGACTCCGACGTAGGCAATGCGCTGGCCTTCTGTCAGCAGATCCTTGGTGGCCTGCATCTGTGAGACGGCATCGCGCTGCTCTTCATCCTCAGTTGCGGCGGTGGTGCTATTGACATTTTTAAAGAGGTAGTTGGTGTTATCATCCAGGCTGGTGGCCGACATGGCGTCGTCGTCGAGGTCAACGCGGGTATATCCCTTACCGGCACCGCCAAGACCTGCATAGCCGTAGGTTTCGTCTGCGGTGACGTCGTGTTCACGAGCAATTAACTTGTTGTCGTCATCGTACATATCATATGAGGCGTAAGCCGGCATTTCTTGCCAGCCATCATCTTCATTGGTCACGTTCTCCTCTGCTACGGGAACAGTAACTTGGTGCGAATACTCGGATATGCCCATAGATGTGCTAGCGCCGCTAGTAGTTCGGGAGTGGGCGGTCTGCTTGCTGGCAGAGCTAAAGCTCCGCGAGTGATGGGCATTGCCGCGCTCACTGGTTGCGCTCGTGGTTCTGGTAAGCTGAGCGCCGCTTACGTCAGTTGCAGTAGAAGACTCTACCGGTGGCTTGCTAGGGTCTGCTGGTGTCTCGGCAGTTTCGGGTATGATATTAGAGGGGTTGTTGAGAGAAGTTGAGCGTAGTGGTATATCCTGGGGCTTGGCTGATTTGTCAAACGATACCCTGCGGTCAGTGGCAGCTGTAGATGTAGTTGTCGAGGTCTGTGGCGGCGGTGTGTCGATATCGGCGATCGAGGCGGCCGGTTCGGGTGGCGTGGCGGGGTCGGCGGGCTTTGGGGTTGAATCGCTGTCATCCGGGGCCTTTAGTGGCAGGCTTATGGTGGTTTCTTTGACAGCGTCGGTGGAAGTACTGGCTGCTGGGCTTTCGGTAGGACTCTTAGATTGGACAGGCAACGAAGCGGGTGGCTGTTGCTTCTTTTTCTTGATCTTGCGCACAGGGAGGCCGAAGTCGTCTAGCTCGTCGTCAGCTGTAATAGCCAGTGGCTTCATTTCATCAGCCGTAAGGTCGACCGATTGCGTGGCCACCATATTGTGATGCGATGCGATGTGCAAATACAGATTGTGTGGCACAATGAGAGTCTTTTGGTGCTTGAAGGCCGAGGGATACAGCTAGATAGCAGAAGATGGAAATAATATATAATCAAGATATCAGTAATTAGGATCAGAATCGCAGGCCGTTGGCGGCAGCTAGAAGGCGAAAAACCGAACGTTGACTAAAGATTCGTGTCTAGTGTCTCAAAGATAGTAGAGACCGTCCAATTTGATAGGTTCAAATAGTCAGGGAAGAAGAACAGCAAGATGACGATAACAATGATAGCAACAGAGAGAAAGAAAGTAGAAGAATACGAAAAGAAAACAAGTAGCACCAACACTGCAATATCCAAATCTAGTCTGCAGGCAGTCACGAACGGTCGCGCAGAAAAAGAGAAAGAACGATACAAATGAACGAACGTGGAAGCAGCGGCTACGACTGCGGCCTGGCAAATAAGAGGATAAGAGGATAGAAAGGATGGACAAGAAGTCACGATCCCTGGTCTCTTACGTTGTAATCAAGAGCAAAGGAGGAGGTTCGTCTGTCCAGTTTTAGTTTGAGGTACCGTTTCAAGGGTACCGTATGGTGGTGGTTTATAGTCTTGTCCTTGTCTTGTCTTGTTCTAGGCCAGAAAAACTGACGATCGATCAAGGCTGGGCATAGGGCACCCCGAGCCAGAGGCAAGCTGGTTATCTTGTCTGTTAGTCTATCTGGGCTAGAAATAGGCGCGAACCAGACGTCCCGTGTTGCGTTTACTTAACAATGCGATCTTTCTTCGTGAAGCCTAAACAAATGGTGGTGGTGTCATCCAAGTGTCGTCCCGTCCACCCACGACTACATTGCAATGCTTGACCAACTTGCCTAAAAGCGATCCTCTGCTGTAGTTGGTGCCCGTTTAGCGGCTTTTTGCAGTTTTTAGTGGTTGAGCAGCGTTTACCAGCGCCTAATCAAGCACTTTAACTCCTGTCTTAGGCCAATTCAAGACTACGTACATATATTTTCTTGATCCACGACAACGCCACAGTGTCTGTGCCCCCACTTGACAATACTAAGCTCAGGGTTTGCACGGACAATCCTATAGTTGATAACCCTACCTGTCGCATTGATTCAGACCATCTTTAGTTGCTTTCTCACAAGCTCAGTGGCCTCAGCACTAACCTCATGTCATGTCATAAAGAGTCTCGAGCTCGAACAAGATAATTACTGACTAAGGCTTCACTCCGCTTATATTGATCAAGACAGTTCCGGTGGTCTCCACAATTTCCGGGTCTTCTCTTCTTGGCATGGAGCTCCGTCTTTTCGCCTCATGCCAACAGACTATGTAGCAAAAATGCTTGCTGAATAGGTCGTACTGCCGGTGGGCATTCTATGACGATCGAAGCTAAAATGTGCCGCTGTTTAGCTGCCGCCTAGATTTAACTAAATCAAGACTCAAGCATTGTACATATGCTGCAAGTCGGATACGTTCGTACCGCGGTAATGCTTGGAACATATGGTGATTTTTTTTCACCTTGATTCCAAAAGACTAAGTGAACTGTCTCGATCTGCAGTGGTTCGTCGAATGGATGTATCATCGCCTCAAAGCTAACGTATAGTATTACACATAACCCGAGAAAAGAAAAATTTTGCAACCTAAGAAAGTATCATAGACAAACGGCTGGCAGTATTTGTACAAACACAGAGACGAAAACCAAACCAGGTAATGCTGACAGATACGTATGTGTAATATCTTGACATTGCCCTATATAACTATGCATATCCACATCTTACCCGATCATACACAGATACCTATCTGTACATATATGTATAGATGTATGAAATGGACTGAGGCGTACTGTGTGCAGCGTGGTTGGGCAAGGGCTTGCATTCTGCAATGTGGCGGCGCAAACGACGACCAGAAAGGCATATCTTGTGGCCTAAGAGAAGGAGAACAAACAGAAGGAAAAAACACGGAATAAGAGAGAGATAAACAAATGGACATCTTTTGTGCCTTCAATCACGCTCTTTATTGTATTTGCATGTATCAGTACAGTTGTATGTGTATGTATCTGCAATGCAATATAGCGTTTTGTCGACTCTATTATAAGCTCTTTCTGGGGCTAATCTCTGATAACGGATAGTTTTGTTATCATATGGTGAAGAGCCTACTGGGGCAAAAAATAAAAGACTGGAGTCATATGCAACTAACAATATTATTAGGGAAATCACACAAGCTATGATATCAGCTGGCGGCGGGGATCTGCTCGTCGATGAGTAGGAGCGCGCCCCCTTTCCGACTGAGGAAAAAAAGTCTCCGAGAGTTGTAGCTATTTATTACAAGTTCTAGTTATGCAGCACGACTAGTTATCCGTGTGTTAGACTGTAACTGCAAATATACTTATATTTTCCACATGAAGGATTTGTATGGTTACTTAGAATGACAGTCTTTGCATCCTTCGATTTTCCTAATGACGCCCGACAGAGGCTTGGAAGTGTGAAGGACTTTTCGGGTGTAAAATCAGTAGATCTGCAAAGATTGCATATAGTTTTTAGTACAGACATTGTCATATCTAAAGCCAAGAGAACACAAAACCAAAAGTCTATTCATCATCATGCTTCTAGATGATACAGTATACATGTAGCTTAGACAATATAATCTAGCAACTATCGTGAGGCGTTCAAGTAATGGCGCTAGGACATGTTTGTAGTGTGTCACACTACAGTACATATCTGTTGATACGATAGTAGTATCTGTACACTGCATTGTGCCCGATACATACAACTATACACGCAGGCTTTTATATGCGGGCGACACGCTTTGCATGGAGGCATATGGAATACCTAGAACCAAAGGACGCTATCATTCTGGGCTATATATAGGGAGGTACATATAGTTGTATAGTTACATAATTGTATATTATATCTGTATAATATAAGCCCATAGTTGTAGTAGTAGTAGTAACGGGTGATATGGGCTATTAGTGTATGTAAGACAATGTCAAAAGCAACAAGGAAGGAGAAAAAAAAGAAAAGACTGCGTAGCGTACTTTGTGTGCACTTATAAGCCCGATAGTTCCTGTTATTTTTTTTACCTCGACTTGTAGTTTTTTTCTTTCTCTTTTACCCGAGTCTTTATCGAATAATGCAGCGAATACTTCGAGAACTATAGCAGATGGACTCACTTCGCTGATAAGTGCTTACAAGACTTGATATCTTACTAGCAAGTTCCACTCAACAGCCGTTTTTTTTCTCGGTATCCAAAACGGTTACAACTTTTCAGACTATACCAATCCGTTTCCTACCTTCGTCCCTTTCATCATGGCATCATCAACAACTATGAATCCCACTTTTGCTGTAATGGCCCCAACTATATCGGGACATACTACACTCATCAATGCGAACAAAGAAGGTTTTCTGGTGTACACTGTTACTGTTGCCGGTATATCATATGACAATGTGCAATTTGATTTATTGTGTTTTCAATATATTGAAACTATCCCCTCATTGAGCGAAATATCTTTAAAACCAACTATTGGAGGTGAGCAAGAACCAATATCCGCTATACGTGCCAGTTGCTAATGACTATGATAGCGAGTCAGAGCCGGATTTCGATGGTGACGATTGATGATAAAGCAGTGACTCTGAGTATATATACGCTGAGTGCTAAGACAACTCTCATACCCGGACCAGACTATAACAATGTAGTAACGGCTTTGCGGGCCATAGTGAAGATCAATACTACGGCTACTACTGATTTTGGGATCATCGGACCGGGATACCAATTATGGACTGGTTCTGCTGCAGCTAGCCCGACTGTTATACCGCCTACTGGCCAACTAGCGTCTTTCTATGCCAATAGTGATGTCAACAGTGGTGTCCATTCAACGCTCATGAACGGATACACATGGGTTAATCCTACTTCTGCTGTGATCGGATCAATTCGTTCAGTGTTCAGCATAGAAAACCCTAGCACAACTACTACCTCGAGTACGCCGTCTAGTAGCGGCAGCACCAAGCCCCATGAAGGGTCAGAAGGGTCAGAAGAGTCCAGTAACGGTCTATCTGCCGGCGCCAAAGCTGGTATTGCGGTAGGCGTCATCTTAGGAGTGCTCATGATCTTGGCTATGATCTGGGCTATGCTTCGTCGTCGTCGTAGCTACTCAAAAGACCGTCACGCACTCCCTAAGCACATGGTCAGTAGCGAAAACAGCACATACATGGCAACGTCCGATAACCGCGCTCTGGTCGAGGAGAAGAACTTCATACATCTAAACGATACCCCAGCTATTCCTTATACTGATGTCGACGGTGACCGCGCAGAGCCGTGTTCAGAGTCCACCGCAGACATCATCGCCAACGCATCACCGCCCGCCCGCCCCGCGTCTTTCGAAGCTGGTTCGTCTGGCCTCGATCGCCGCCTGAATGGTCGCTCTACCAACAACGGTCCCGGACTCATGTGTGCCGCTCCAGCTACTGGCTTGGATCCTGCTCTTTTGGTGGCTGATGGCGGTAACTCGTCTGGCCTGATAGGCCCGCCTGTACCACCCAAGAATAGCGACTTGCCTAAGTCTACACCCCCATCGCAAGTTCGTTCGCCGTCGCCTGAGATCTTCTCAAGTGTACCCGCAAGGTCGCTTTCGGCACGCTCCGCTATTGGGTCTAGATCGCCTGGTACCTTTGTTCATCATTTAGTTGAGGACGGTATGTCGGATGCTGAAATCCAGAGATTGGAGGAGGAAGAGAGACAGCTTGATGCTGATATCGCTGCCTCAGGTATCCACAGAGATGATCATGATTAAACCTGGTTTCGCAAGGGCTCTCTAAGTAGGGCATATCTAATAGTACGGGGATATTTAGATAAATTGGCGGGCATTGTTATAGTCGTGGATATATGCGAAGCATATATCAGTGCCGTATTCTATTTGTTTGATATCAAATAACTATCTTGAATACGATCTATTTGTATCTTATATGCCTTTTTTTTCTTCTTACCAATGACCTGTGACCTTCTAGAGATGGAAGTGGAAGACTACCAGACCTTTGAAAGAAATGTATGTGGCAAAAAATGGTTCCGAGAGTTACTCACCGTCTTTTAAACTATAGAAAAGGACGAACAACCAAACAAAATGAACGCTCTTATCAGTGATTTTGCAGCGTCCTTCGAATTGAGTAATATGAACGTGGATATAACGCTAGCAACATATACAAAAGGCGAAATTACGGCGAAACAGGGAGAAAAACGAGGCCTATGGAGGGTTTTTGGAACGCAAAAGCCTTCACATATGCATGCATATATATGTATATATATACATATATGTAAGCAATATGCCGCTATTACGGACAATCATAGTACTATACATGTTCGTTTCAAAGCTAGTGGGTGCAAGCTAGTGCCCGATTTGTTTTCTCTTAGCTGAGGAGCAAACTCGTTGTCCCTACCGATGTTCCTACTGACTTAGAAAACAAAACGACTCCAAAGAGTTGCTTGTTGCTTGAGATCTACCGGAATCCATTTACCTCTCAAGTCTTGAGAAATCAGCCCCGTGAGAAGAAACGTCCGACCATGTTGCTGGCAATTGCACCCGCAAGGTTGCCACCAGAAAACGCACTACCAGCCATGTTGGACGCCTGGCTAAACTTGTCGCAGCGCGAGAATGCTAGGGTGTTGATGATAGTGAGGACCAAGGCAATGGCTATATCAATAGCACAAGACAGGCAATTAGTGACTGGATCTTGGACGTAGTCTTTGTTCTGCCTTATTTAAACTTACCGACTAGTGGCAGCCATAGGAACTCAAATTTGAGGATAGCTAGGATAGCCATGACAATCCATACGATAGGCTGGACATAGAGTGCCAACCAAAAGAATCGGCTGTCGGTTGGGTTGATGATCTTGGAGCCGGGCTCGCTGCTCTCGAATACCCACTGTGAATCGCCTGACGAGGGGTCAACCTCGTTCCACCAGCGTAACCCGACTAGACGACGACCGGCGATATTCTTTGAGTAATAGAAATCCGCTGCTAGTAAGAGCATGGTGATGATGAATATCATAATCCTGTGGCATGATAATTAGTATCTGTGATTGATATTGATCACTGCAGCAGCAGAGCCTAGGGAAGCAAGCCACATGTGATTGGTGGTCTAAGTTGATACGAAAGTACGCATCAATGTGTCTTCTCCTCATCGATACCAATGATTCTTTGCTTTGCGAGATGTATACATATATATATATTGGGATCCTCGAGGCAGCTTACATGTTTTGTGTGAACAATAGGCCCAGAAGATAGACCAAGAAACTAGCTATTATATTCCCAAAACAGTCAATGACAAAAACATCGCCACCGATTTACTCGACTTAGATCGCAAATAGACCAGTAAACATACCAGATCGGAATGCAAGAAACGTTAACAGCGTCACTGGATGCGAACTCAGCCGCCAGCTTAGCGATCCTGGCTCAGGCGCATCCATGTTGGACTATAGTATAGTGTATGATGGCGGTGATAGTGGAAATAACGATTAAGATTTGCTTTTTATGTTGGCAAGCAAAGGCGCAAAAGACTCGTGATATCGCTGATGCCGAGTAATAGGTCGTTGGAGATGTTGTCACAGTGCTGGATCAAGAGTTGATTTAGATATGTCGTTCGGATTAGTGGGATTCGATCGCTTCGTAATGTCAAAAAATGGCTTGAAGAGAGAGAGACCAGCTCGGCTTTGATAGCAGGCTATGAAGAAAAACAGAGGCTTGTGGTTGCAATGGCAAATAAAACGTCGTTGGAGGTCGAGGAAATACTAACGAACTAGGTCTGGAGACTTCTTAGCGAAACAAGGAAGCAGAGTTGATTTGCGGAATTCAGAATGAATATCGTGTGTTTGTTACGAATTTAGCATCAGCTTGCTTAGTTAGATATAAAGAGACAGCTTCGTGTTCTTATATGACCAGCTGTCATAAGCTGCCGGAAGCTGATTAGTGAGTGTCAGCAGCTGGCAGACGCTGTGGTTAGATCCTAGGTATCCACATTTCACCTCTACTGTTCGATTTGAGGGCAAACTGAAGGTCGGTTTATGAGGCTTAACCACAACTTTATCAAGATACATATCATTCCTATGATCTAATCAGGTCACGTTTATTACCTGATATTCTCGATATGGCGGCACGTTCAGCTTCAATAGTACGGCGGTCTTTATTTCATGGTATCACACTCTTCTCATCATGACGTCTAGAATCTTGACTCTAAGTCCTGAGCTCACCAACGTGTATGATAGTGCCATCATCTAATGAGAAGATGTTGGCCAAGTCTCTGTTGCTGAAATCCGACAACATAACGTATGATCTAGAGGATTCTGTTGCTCCGCACAAGAAAAAAGATGCTCGCACCCTCTTGAAGTCACATCTAGCTATTCTCTCCCAGACAAGCCACCTTACTACTTGGGGAACCTCCACCGAGGTCTGTGCTAGAATCAACTCTGTATCAACATCATTTGCCTTGAGAGATCTCACATCGCTTGTTCCTTCTCCATCCCTTGATGCAGTCGTTGTACCAAAGGTCAACTCTGCTGCTGACTTGCATTTTGTGACCGATGTTTTACGACACATTGCCCCCGAGAGACACCATGCAGAATCCCCGAATCCTATCAAGATCATCGCCATGATCGAGTCCGCGCAATCGATCATGGAAATCTCCAATATTTGCAAAGCCTCTCCGTTTCTTAGCGGTTTAGTATTTGCGGCCGAAGATTTTGCTTTGGATTTGTCAATAACACGTACTCCGTCTCTGACCGAGTTTCTTTACGCTCGGTCTGCTATCGTCACTGCGGCTACGGCTTTTGATATTCCTAGTGCTATTGATCTTGTTTGCACATCGTTTCGTGGAGAGGAGGGCCAGGCTAGACTACAAGAGGAATGTATCCAGGGCCGCAATATGGGCTTCAGTGGGAAGCAGTGCATCTACCCGTCACAAATTAGACCTGTTCAGGATCTATTCGCACCTTCAGAGATAGATCTTGAGTGGGCTGCTAGAATTATCGTTGCTAATCAGAAGGCAGAATTGCAAGATCGAGGGGCTTGGACTTTGGATGGAAATATTATTGATTGATGCTCCGGGGGTCGGAAAGGTCTTATCGTTATTGGAAAGAGGTACACGATGTGGTATCGATACTGAGGCTATCAAATCAAAATGGAAAACCCAACAACCGGGGTAGCCCGGCCTTTCTATAGTGGGAAAGCAAATGGTCATAACCGCCTACCATATCACTTATGCCGTATCCAAAACTCCGCCATAGTTCTCCGGGTTTCGTCCGTTCCATGACGCGATTCATTTCGGCTGTGTTGCTCACCCATCCATTTTGAATAGCCAAGAAAGGGCATTTCATCCTTAGTCTTTTGATCATCTTCAATATTACCATATTGCAACTTCGAAACATGATACATTTGCTCCGCCATATCAGGTTGCCCTAAGAAAGGTGGTTTTAACGAACAGGCCTGGCCTTGAAACTTAAACGTTTCCTCTCCGGGAACCTTCACATGATAAGTGTCTTGACGATCCCATGAGGCGTTAGACACTTGGCTCTTCGGTTCTAGATATGACGAATCGGTGGTGTCCTGATAGCTTTGTGTATGCCGTTGAAGGCGGGACGCTACAAACTCATGGATAGGGTCTCTCATTGCATATGATTGGGTTCCATGGTCGTTGTGGAACGAGATATTGTAATTTTCGTTGCGATTTCTTGGCACCCGAGTCTTCGATGGCAAATAGTTAGTATCGATATCGAGTCTTGGTGCGTTAGGAAGCTCTGAATCATAGTAAATGTCTCGTTTCGTACAGGAGAGTTGTCCGTCGGGGAGGGAAGACTGTGCGTTTTCATGATTGTGGTTATCAAATTGATGCTGCGTGTCATGCTCAATAGAAAATACATGCGGTTTGTCATCGCGCTCAGCAACAAAGCCACCTGCTTCACGGTATCTTGAGCCACGATGAGGCAGCATTTCCTTGTATGAGGCAACAAGCCTATCTAAAAGTTCATTATCCGTCTGGCAGGATTTGTCTTGGAACGTGACAACCCGATCTGGAGAGACACCGTTGTCTTTATTCCATGTAACAAGTTCATACTTGGAAGGTCGTAGAAGCTGTTCATTACTAGCTCTTGTCTTATCGGTCTCCAAGATCCGGGGGGGACACGACTTGGCTATTCCAATGTCAGATGTAATAGCAACTGATGAAGTTATCTTCCGTATATTGTCATGATGTGACGCATCTTCATCAGAACACCTTTCTGCCGGCACATGACTGATAGCCCTGTCTTTGGTCTCGTGAAAAGTGGCTTCTTCGATTTCTTGAGGGCTCTGATGGTCAGACAAAAGCCTAGTATCTTCACTTCCAGCTTGAGTTTTCGGTGGTGATGTTTCACAGCATCCTGCATGAGTTCCTCTTAATGCACATATATATGCAGTTGAGAATTTACTCTTGGTCTGAATAGGCGTTGGGGAAGCGCTTCTACCGATCCGGTCAGATAGAACATCTGTAGTGATGTCCCTGGTCAATCCAACTTGCGGTGAATCTCTTGTAACACTGCATACGGCAGGTGGCTGATTTTGGAGTTGAAGATCTTGTGTTGATACTAGCTGATTGTGAAGCTGGCCATTTGAAAAAGCACTAGCATGTGTTTGCGGTGGGACAGTAGATTCCCGGTCCCATGATGACACGCTATTACCTTGAATTGAAGTCTGTATACCAGTCAACAACAATGTCTCTTCTTGATTATTCACAACTGTTCTAGTATTTTCTGGCGCATCGGTAGGCGGACGGGTAGACTTAGTTTCAACAAGCTCGCGTACTAGTGTTTCCGCAAGTGTGTGCTGGCTACTATTGTGATACTTGTTGGACTGTACAAACCCCATACGATTATAGGCAAGGTCGGGGACTAGCGAACTATCAGTATCGTCTATATTGGACCATGATTATAGTTACTGTACGTGACTTACCAAATCCAAGCGAGGAGGCGGATCGGGCGTTTAAGAATAATCCGGGAGTGAGTATTGGTGGAACCTATGAAACATGTTTAGTGCTTTTAATCAATACTGAAATCAGCATTGGTCGATGCTTACGGTTAATCGGCCACCAGTCGATATAGCCTGAGACTCAAAATTTTCAACAACATCTTTGTACGACCGTAGTCTGTGACGTGGAGTGTTTTGCGTAGGTTCAGCGACTGTCTCAACGCTCGTGACATTCTGGTCTTTGTCTTTAGGTTTGTCTTTAGCGCTGCTCGGTTGAACATCATACCGGCTAGTACGAGTTTTGTGGCGTGCCTGTTTCTTGTAGGGGTTCACACAATTCTCATCATCATCCCCGTTGTCTTGAGTCTCTATATCTGGTACGAAGTGGTGGCCGCGGCCTCGGTTGATCGTGTATCGTACGGAATCTTCAGAGTCAACAGCCCGCGTTTGACCTCTAATGTTGAGAGATATGTGCTTACCATTGACTGCAACTGACCTTTTGTTGCTATTATATCGCAAGGTTGTATCTTGGTCGGAATTAAAGTGGCGGTGGCGGCGCTTCGGTGGTCTGTCATGTCCCGGACGAGTGCTGGTAGTCTGTCTTTTCATATTGTCATAGGGACGTGACTTAGGGTCTTCGACGTTCTTAGGCATCGGTCGGGATCGGGAAGAAACATGGCGTAGCCAATCTTGAATTCGAACGGATGTTTCCCCAGCTGGGCATTCGAACGTAAATTTAGGGTCCATATTTAAGAGAATGTTGATGATGCTAAGACTGAGATATGCTTCCTGTAGGCTGACAACAATAAACAAGATAGATATCATGTCAATTTGAGATATCTACAGGCCACTTCACATTTATAAGTAGTTACCGCTTCAATAGTCAGATTGCACACTCTCTTCTTATCAAGTAGCAGAATTTTGAAGTTTTACGGTAGCTACAACAAATCAACAGTAAATATCTTGTCTTTCTCATATTTGATGATAACTATATCGCAGTGGAGATTCTAGCACTTCAGCGCTATTATGACATCCGGACAATGTCCATCATTCACCAAAATATGACAGCAAGACCACCAGATCTATCGTTGTTGGTCAGATATAATATTGATAGGTCAAGAATTATACATCATGAATTAACACTATCAACCGCATTCCAATGCACCGTGATATGCTCTGTCACCTTTTACTCTATTGAATACGACATGAAGAAGATAGACTTTCGGGAATTTCCAGTGTTATCCACTTTTCACTTCATATTGATCATCAAGATCATTCTATAAGCTACTGTCGGTATATCTGTAAAGTCTTATTTCGATGTTGAAAGTAGTCTTGAGATTAAATTTCTAGGACTTGTGTATACTTATGTCTGATATATGATATCATTAATAATGTATATTACCTAGATTTCCAACTTACCGATAACTGAGGTAGAGCACGTTACATATTGATCTTGAAAGTATGATTGAAATATCCAAGCTCAAAGATTGTAATTATAATCAGTGTTTCGTCACAGGTCGAAACCTAATGGGAGAAGCGTGTATTGATATATGACCTATATATCACGGTAAAGCAAGAAAGTCAAAACTCGACAATTTCAAGATACCAACGCAATACTAGCCTCGCCTTGCCTTTCAGGTACTTTAAGTCCAAATGAGTTGTCCGAAACATTTAGTACACACGCCAATAAACGCACAGTCCTCAATGATCTTCCAGTTTGAGTTGAAGTTCTTCTGTTTCTTTTGGGTCAGGAAGCTTACAACAATGGCTAGGTGCCTCTATTTCTTCGTTTATTGATTGTTTCTTCTCGTTTATATGCATGATCAACTGTTCACAATACAAAAGTTGATTGAGTAACACAAACAACGGTCCCTAACCCAAACTCGTTGAGGTAAAATCAAAACAAGCAGTTGTCCTATCTAATCCAAAGCTAGATTATATTCCTTCTCGCTTCAAACATATGGCCGACGGCTCGTATTGATTACCACAAAGGATAAATCATGAAAAGTGAGCAAGTTACAGTCTCTGTGTGCTATATATATGTCATTATATATGTGTCTACTATTGTAGTCAACCGGCATTATAAAGATCATAACTTATACAACCTGTGCCTTCATTGTATTAGATTGTTATAAGGACACCAACAAAGATACTTGTGATGGTCATTGTGTAATCAATCTCTCTACTGCAAAGTTGAACATAGTGAGGATTTACTCTTACAGCTTGTTATCTATATTAAGGTAAACGATGGACAATATCCAAGGCTTCAAAGATGCGGCCCAGAAATTGCGCCGACTTCCAAACAGAAAAATACATGCACTGCAACTATATACTTGCTTCCAGCAGTATATAATACTGCGGCTACAGCGACTATTGCGAGTACAACTCATTGATTCCATATATCTCGCAATGGGCGAAAGGGCCGATGCTCAGGTACGATGTAATTTGTATGTCTCCGCCTCATTTCTAGAACACACGAAGTAGTTGTATACAGATATGCCTTCTAGTATACTAGAAGGTGGTATCGAAGGCTTTCTTTATCTCGTCATTTTTCCTCTCTTTTTCCTGCTCGCTCCCCTCTGTCTTTCTAACTCCCTTCCCTCCTTTCTCCTTCTAAAACTTCAAAATTTGTCCCCTCTCTAGAGTTGCACCATCCATAATGCATCCATGCATATGCACCTCAGCTCCTTCAAACTGGCGGTCCCTCCAAACGGCCGCTTCTTAATGGGTCTTTGTCCGTCTGTCATTACTTTGGCTAGGCAACGACGGATACCCATATACATATCATGTAAAAAGTAGAAGCAGGCATTCTGCAAGATTTTGCACAAATAGGGGCTACCAGTTGTGTAGCTAGTGCTACTATAGTATGTATATATGTATATAAGATGACAAAGCTTGATAATGCCAGAAATGAGAGGCGTGAGCGATATCGCGCCATGTTAAATGGGACAAGAGAAATACTCCAGGTATGACTGCAAAAAACATAAGTTTTTAAGCCAAAGATGGTAGGGCAGGATGTGTCTTCATTTCTTGTTACGTGAGGGCAGTATGTGAATAGCAGCCATCTCCGGGGCTAGAGGGATGACTGCATGTTGTACGGTGCTTTTACTGGTGCCAGTGCTCATGCCAATGTTTTGAGACCTTGTTGTGCCTATTGTACTCATATTATTGTACACATATGATACATATCATACATACTTTGTAATAGTTAGTGGTGGGTTTGAGAACTAGGCCGAAAAACGGAAGCCAAATACATCGGCCTCGACATCGGTATCCGCGACATCTAATGCTGAAGTTACATTGCTCCGGATGTCTCCGTTAATCCAGTAGGCGCCATTAACCCTAAGTTCTTCTAGTCAGTCCAGATTTTGCTCATTCGGCCAAGCAGAGCTAAGCTCGTTAACCAGTAGTGGTGATAGTAAGAGCTGCAACAGGGACTAGTAGAGTTGCTATCGTCGTCTTTACGCGGCTAGTTTAACAGAATTTTACTACCCCTGTTCCGGAATACGGTGACCTTCATTCTGAGTGGGAAGCCACAAGAATCAAGTACAACCAGGGATTCTCAACTCCAGCTCAGCTCAGATCAAGAATGAGAAAAAAAAATGAAGGAGAGGGAAAAATGGAAGACGCAGAAGCAAAGAAAATAATTCTTTCCTACAGTCTCAGAATGGCTGTTATTCTTAACACGACCGGGAATCTACAAATACAGCTAACACAAACATATGTATACATTCTGTACATACTAATAGGATCTCAAGGCACTGATGAAGGTGGACCTCTTCTAGACTTGTCTAGGCTGGCTGCACATGGAATCGAAGAAACGACGGAGCTTAGTAAGGTTTCAAGCTAGGCAATATAAGATACAGCTACAGCCCTTGCTTTTTTCTTTTCGTTCTCTTTGCTTCTGGTAGCATACAAAAGTAAGCTAAATTAAAGCGCTTGTGTTTCACATCTTGCAGATGATCATGTCAATGTTGCAATTCATTTTTCTACACACTACATACAGATATAACCATGAGCTTTCGATCGATGATATGCCTTATTTTCGCCGAGGTATAACAATTTTTTGCCCACAACTAGATTTTCCTAATCTTTGGCAAGAAATATCTTGTTGCAAATTATGCCCTAAAATCGCTATAGGTCTTTTTCGGGCATCAATTCGTTCCTTCATTGCCCATGATGAGCTTTGCAGTGAGATATTCTGCTGATATATTCCTCTTGCACAGTACACTCGTACGAAATGTCTAGCCAAGGAATAAGATGGCCAAAGTTTGCTCTACTGATTAGTCATTCCAGACTAATATTATTACATATACATATATTAAGCTAATCAGAACATCAGGATAAAAGTCCTTTTAGTACTTGGAGTGAGGTGGCTTAGCTATAAGATCAAAAGTCACTACGACCCTACTGAAAGATTTTCCCTCTCCTATCTGGCAAATGGGCTATCTACATTCTAGATAAAGTATACTTGTATTAAAAGCCACGCGTTCTTCAAATGTCAGTAATCAATCGTTTTTTGCTCATTAACTTGAAAAGTCTGCGTCAAGTCATCGACACATATATGTGTGTACATGAATAGATGTAGTAACATAGGGTTGTATGTAAGGGTTACAGCAGATTTAGAGTTCGCGATGGCGATTTAAAAGCATAGATTTGAAACAGCATCTGACAGCTGCCGAACATACATATCGAGCCCAGCAAACGAGTTAAAGACAGAGAAACTCTGAAATTCTCGGGATAGTACGTAGCTTACCCCGGTGTTTGAGGGGGAAAGAAGAAGAAGACCAAGAAAACAGCACCAAGCAACATGCAAAAACACTGGCATGTTTACGAATCTTTAGCATCGAGATGGCCGGTGGGGGATGTTTCGTGACCAGTGTTAGAGTGCAAGGATTTGCAGTCAGTTGGATATGTAGAGCCTTAGAAAAAGACCTCTGACCTTGTCTGTTTTGATTTCGGCTTCTTGTACATCATACATGACACATCTTGTGACCATCTATGATCATATACGATCTATTGTGAACCAGGAAGGCAAAATTAGAGTTATATATTTATGGTGGTTTGTTTCTATCTGCCGCAGTTTTACATTAGTAAGAATGGTAAGATTTACATCATAGAATCTATGTCGAAACATTGTACGATGCTGGTATATCTAATAACAACATTTTACTATGTATGCGCTTGATTTGCCAGCAATCCGAAACCGACGATTTCGAGAGGTCTTTCATGGAAATCAGAAACCAATGTCTTCCTTGTCTATAGTGGTAGGAAACCCGAGAAGAGAAGATATCAAGGAGGGGGACAGAGCAGGAAAGAGTGAGTGATAGCATGTGTGTTGTTTGTGTATGGGAGAAATCATGCTTCTAAGAGTGCATAAAATATCGCATGCCTCGCCTTGAAGAGGGGGATTGTTACGGTGCCCGAGAATGCTACATCTGTTTGATACTCTACTAGTAGTAGCAATAGTGATTATATCAACTATCGCGTGATGAGCTGATACTATAGCTGCATTTGCAGTAGTAATGTTTGTAGTGTTTTCAACAATACAGCTTCGTCTACTCGCTAAGCTTGATGCCAGGGCCGAGTGGGCATTTTAATGTTACTCTTTTCTCCAGTTTCGTGCATGGTTCTCAACATAAGCCGCTAAAACCGACACCCCTCTCTTACCCATAACTACAGAATAAAACAGGAAAACAAGTCCGTTACCTTTTTGGATCCGTCACCTCTAATTCCTTATGCCCTCTCTCGCCTTGTCTTTCGAAAAGACCGATACAATGAGACATATTGTACCAACAGGGAAATATAGAAAGTTGGACATTGAGATCCCTCGGAGTATATTGGTGGTTGATATTACTATGTGTAGCTTCACTGCTACGCTATGTAATCACAGATATAAGCGTCAATCTATTTGAAAGAGACTATCAACAAGTTAGACAAAGCATATGAGTTTATGCTTGTACAATGGAAGTATGTATGCATCTTCTCCAGCGCCGCTTGCCGCCTGCCGCCTGCCGTAGAATTACGCTCATGTCACATGTCAAGTGTTTCGGGAAAAGGAGCGGTTTTTTTGATTTTTTTTTTGATTTTTTTTTTTTGATATATCTTTAGATACAGCTCTGAGTGAATTAAGGTAAGTTTGGCGGTAGTGTAGACTACATGACTGCCATCCATACTGATGAGGCATATGACTGGTTCCTCTCCTTAGTCATTCTATCTTCTATAGCTACATGCCATGCGCGTGTGTATAATATGTGTATATGTAAATTATGAGTGACAAAGTTTGTAGCATGTTTTCACATAGTTAGATATACATATACTTGTTATTCAATGCATACAGCTCTAGCTAGCCTCTATATCTAGATTGCTTCATACCCTGAGCTGCAGCATAAACGAGCCATCACAAAATAAAAGTAGGAGCTCGGTGAATTTAAAGCCTAGGCTAGTCACTAATAAACTATATATCTATCTGCATCATGACAGAGTAGTTTTAGGCTAATTGCAGTTTCATCTCTTCTAAGGATAGCCGCCTGATAGTAATTTGAACAGTAGAGCCAACTAGACATGGATTACCTTGGAGAAAAAGAAACAAAAAAAGTCGAGGAAATAGCTGTGAAAGAGTGCATGTACAGATCTAATTTTTTTTCACCTGTATCTATATATACCGCGAAAAAAAACTCGCCGAGCACCCGAATCACGGCGACTTCCCCATCAGGCCACAGACAGGTCAACAAACCAGGGTTCATATACACCTTGTTAGATAGTGTATTATCGTGGTTGATACATGCATTATGTATGTATTAGTACATTGTATAGTAGACTAACTGTATGCTCACTCATTATATAGATACGTCTTTGATATTAATGATCTAGTCTACTGGAGACATGTGAGACAGAGTGCAAGAACAAAAATGTGAAGGAAACGGTATGTTACATTGAATGTCAAACATGGAATCATGGCATGACAGACAAGGGTTTATAACAACAGAGGTAAGAAGAATAACAAGAAGGGCGAGACTAACACAAACTGGGATTACTGTACGTCTAAACATTAAACATTAAGACTTGGGAGATCTTTCTAATAACAAACTTTCAACTTTTGAGTGTCTGCCGACGTATAAAATGTTTTGTATATCAAGTTTGTTTAAAAAATATTCAAGCTCTGTGTACTATCATTATCGTCTGACACAGTTACGACGGCATGTTCTAAACAAGTAGTTAGCCAATGCCACCTTCCGGAACAACCTCCGGCCTTGACTTCGGCCTCGACCACGTCTCATTTGACCACCAGTATTACAATGCCAGATCAGTTACATGACGGATATTCCATGACCTCCGCCGAACACAAATACGGTATTTCGTGTCTTCCAAATCGTGAATTTCCACATACGACCATAGCTGATATAAAACACGGGATCCCGTCCGCTCTCCCCTAGTTAACCTACCGAGCGCCGGAGTAGTATTAGATAACTTGCATTGAAATTGCCGGACACAATATAATAAATAGGCACAAGTAGTATTATGGTGGGTGACCACATGAGAATTCCCGGTATCGTATGTCTTGATCTTTTTTATTTTAACATATATCTAACCCGGGTGAAGAAGAACATAAAGCTTCCTTTTCTTTTGTGTGTGATTTGTGCCACGTCAACAACATATCTTATTTCAATGAATCCTTCGTTTAATTTATACGTGCAAAAGAATGGGTTGCCAAGATAGATATTGATATTACCTTAATATGTCTGGAATCTGTGGCGCCAAGTGTACAATTAGTTGTACCAGAGGATATGGAGTAATGGTTCTTGTCAAGGTGTATAAGCTTCGCCTTGGAAACAGAAAAAATAACAGCGAAAAAGGAAGATATCTATTCATGGAATTGCTACTCTGAGCCTGTCTATATGGGATTCCTGTATAGTTATGTACATGTGTACATATGTACAGATATAGATATGTGTGTATCTGTATACTAGTAGATCTTGTCCTTTCTGGGACGAAATTGTCTCGCTTTAGAGAGCTGGAAGATACATATATTATCCATTACTGGTAGTAAGACCACATGCATGTTTCTTTCATTAATTAGCTTCCTTGGGTCTTTTCTCTGCACATATGTACAAATATTGGTTAGTTAATAAAGAACCAGTCATTCATTCTCTAGTCTCTCAATGATAAATAAAAATGACATTCAACAGGAAGACTTTGTGGAGAAAATTATGCCCAATGTTCTTTACCTAGACAAGGTGTATACAAGATATTTTATCGAGCATCAAGTCCAAAGAAGAGGCACTTTGGTATCCATTTGCAGAATTGCGTAGCCAAAGCTTCTAGACGGTATTGATTACCATATGTGGTAAAGAGGCTTGTTGGTAGATACATAACGCGCTTGCTCGGTCAAGTAGTGGCAAGAAAACACTCTTTCAGTTAGGAAACAGACAGTTTAAAGTCAGTCAGTCCTAGCATGTCAAAGGGCTAGCCCAGACTTACAACTTAGTTGTACAGCCTATGTTTGTACCGAGGATACAAGGTTCAAGGCTCTCTATCTGGACGAAACAAGGAGCATGCTGGCAGCTTTCTTTTTTAGTTAATTTTTTCTCTTCTTTTTGTCCTTCTCTACCATAGTAATGTAGTAGATAACTTTTAATTTGTCTTAAGAACAACGGACAGCTCCGAGTTTAGAACCGACTGACTTGGTAATGTGACTGATAAGATCTAAAATGTGCATGTAAGTTAGTTAGTTACCAAAGAATGTCTAGGGTTTTATGTAAAACTCGGGTTATATTCCATTACATCAATTTTCGATCAGAGACCTTATGGGTAGCAATTAAGTTGAAGATATGCCGGAATTCTTTGTAACTATACATGTATGTAGTTTAATGTCTCTCTTGTTTTCCTTTGAGTATGTACTAGGAGCTAAATTTTCCGGTACAGCGGCTAATTTCAATCAAGGCTTGTCTTGCCCTGCCCTGGTCGATCTCACTTCTCTCAAGTTTTTTTTTTCTTTGGCAATTTTTTTTTCTGCAACACAAACAAACCTTGAGTTTTATACTTGGCTAAGCTAGGACCTAAGATTTAGACCTACATAGGCTCGATTTGGTATCAAAATGTTTATGAGTCCCAAATTATATCGTACAGCATAATGCATAATGCATACATGTATAGAGTATAGAGATATTGGAGTTGACTAAAGTAAGTCTTGTTTTATGCAAATATGATGTAGTCAGCTTGATTAGGTTTTCAAGACAAGTATCTGAGGGGTTCAAGACAGTCCTCCACTATTCAAGCATGATGATTGTAAGGAAATGGGTGAAATTTTGGTAAGGCATATACATATATCTGTATGTATAATTGTGTGAAGAAAAGGAAGGTTTGATGTTGATATCGCTTAAAATCCCAGGTCTTAGATCAATGCTGCTAATGAATGTGTTAGAGAAAAGAAACAAGATAGAAAAAGGTTATCTTATTAGACAAGTTCATTGGTCGTGTGTTGTTTTGTGTTCATCATTTCTTCACTTCATCTCTATATCGCACCCCCCCCCGTCATTCTTGATACAAAACTTAAGGTACACTCCCCTATTTTCCTATTATAGTGTTCATCTAGGTCACAAGTTCATAGCCAGCTTACTAAAACAAGCAGTGGCCGCAGCCATCTAAAAAGCTAAAACAATAGAGGAAAGAAGCGAGGTGTTGGCTAGCTTTTTTAGCTGTCTCGTCGTAGAATTGATTCTATCGAATATCTTTCCTTTTGAACCTTTGCGATACCATATCATATACCTTCCATACTCTAGTTTACTATAGGATAGAAATAACGGTAGCAATAGCTATTATATGGCTTCTCATGAATTAAGTCAAACAGTTTGGAGACAGCCAATGTCACCTGAAAAATAGACAGTATGTTGGATTATCGGGGCACTTCGCTTCCAGCCTATTATCTTCTTCCTTCTACCGTTCTCCGAGCATGTAAAGAAAGCTATCGGAACAAACGAGGGCGTCTTCCGTGGGTTTTAGCTTCTAAAAACTTGTTACTGGTGGCGGTAACGAACTGTTTCTCTGTTCGTTATAGCATGGAATGCTAAGAGAACAATGCGTAAATCATTATTCTCTTGGCAGCGAACATCTGTAGTATAACTGTATGTGACAATGAGAGAAGTACATACACATCGGTATATATCTGTATGTAAAGATATGTATATGTATATTGTATGAATTCATTATATATGACTTGCTGTAGGCTGACATTATGCTCGAGCTCCTACAAAACTAACTGGGAGAAATGACCTTGTAGTAAGTACTGTTCACATAGAGGGTGTTGGGGGGTCCATGATGCCTTGCTTGGTTCAAGAGAGTTTTTTATTAGGCCACTTTGACTTCCTAGTTATCGTAGATGTATACACGTTTTCTGGCGGTCGAAGTGCCTACTGACCACTATCACATAGCCAAACTTTAGCAAGAATCTAGTAGCAAGTCTAAGATTCTAGAGATTCTAGATAGAGCAGACTAGCCAGCGGAATTTAGTGTAGGCATAGATTTTTCCGTCTTTTTTTGCCCTACTCATTACATTACGATGTTGAAATAAGCTACACCCCCCTCTCTATTCTAGCAATAACGCACCCCCTCTCAAAAACCTGCCTTTTTGCAGTGTTTTTTTTCGATTTCCATCCTCTTTGGCATTTCCTCTTTTCAGGGTATCCTTTAATCAGTTTAACTTCAAGTTACCATTACTAGACCTAGGCTAGAACAGCAAGTAGACAGAATGCCATAGCAGGAGGAAGTACATAATAAGCACTGCCCGTTATTAGCGTAGCAGTACAGACATACATTCAACCTGTATAATAACCTGGCTAAGCTAGGGTCTAGGGTCAAAAACTATGACTGGTCTGAAGACGTCAAAGAACATGACGAACTTATAAAGGTTCATTTGCCTAGCTTAGCTCAACCCCGGTTCCTAGTCTAGTATAGGCCAAGTAGAAAACATGTAAAGAAAGGAAAAGAAAAAGTCAAAAACGTAAAATAAAGCAAAGGTAAAAAAGCAAGGCGGCCCCCCCCCCCCTCGTTAAACATGTCCGAGGCCATTATTCCTGCTCCCCTTCTTGACCCCCTCCAATGCAATATATGCAGCCAAACATGACAATACCGCATGAGAGTAACATGTCTATTTCTAACGACAGGACTTGTAAAAAAAAAAAAACAGGCAGTCACTTTGTCAAGCTAGACTCCAGGCCCGCCAATCTGTCTTTGGGACGTCGTAGTCACCTTGGTAGGTCTTCCCAAAGGTCAGGGAACATCTCAAACCGAGTGTTGGCGTTCCTTCCTCTCCGCTCTCTATCGACCTCGTTCCGCCGTGCCATTTTTTTTTTGTTTTTTTTGTTCTTCTCCTTCTGCCGGCTTGTTCCAGTCAAATCTTGGGGCGATGACTTGTGACTTGGGCCCTACTCTTTCTGTGTGTGATCTTCTCTTGTTATCTTTCGGCGCCGTAGTTCTGGGGAACCGTAACAAGCTTATTGTTATGTAGTGTGAAATATACTGTGGTAGTGTCAGGTTGTAAAAAAAACAAGCCTTTGTCCGCCAGCACGTTTTCACTATTTTCTTCTTCTTTTTTTTTTCTCTTTTGTTTTGCTCCTCCTTGGCCTTGTCTCCTCTTCTTCTTACACACCCCTCTTCCTCCTCCGTCTTCTTCTCCTCTTCCTATTATTCTTTCTCTTGTTCTTCTTCCACTGGTATAATTCCTGCACACCATACACCTGAATTCTTTCACCCTTTGCCAGTTTCGGTTCTGCTTCGTCTCTAACAAACCAGACGCCCGTCCATTTTTGTCCTCCCTTCCCTGAGCTTTTTTATCTTTCTTTATTGGTACCAACGTCTTAGTACGTGCGTGTTTCAACAACAGCAACAACGAACATCGATAATATATCACACAAACTTCCTCTTCCTTCTGCGTGGCCAGTCAGCATACGGATACGTATTGTCGTGTTGCTTCGCGTTCCTCTTTGTCTCGTTGTTTTGTTCTTACTCACTGGTTGGCTTTTGCGTCGCTTATTGCGCATAACGGCCGTGGTGTATAGCCAGTATACTGATATACTTATACTTGTATGTTGATATTGCACTTGTACATATGTATGTGCACAGAAACATACTGAAAATACTCGGTACATACGTTAGCACATACGTACTTAAGTACTCACACACGTATGCTAACTCGCTCGCTCGCCTTTAAGAACCTCCAATAGCCCCTTCTTCTCTTTCCTTGACATCTTTCCTTCTTCCAACTCACTCTCCTACCTCTTCCTCTTCTCTTTCTTCTCTCCGCTCAATTTACTGTTTCTCTCGTGCTCTTCGTTCTTAGCTTTCGGTGGTCTCGTTGTCCGTGGATCTCCTTCCGTATTCTCATCATCGTCCTCAACCGCAGTTTTTATCCCCCCTTCCATTGTACTGCTACAACAAGGAAAGAGAAAAAAACAGGAAAAAACAAAAGGATCTGCGCCTACTATTGGTTGTACCAGTTTTCTCTTCGCCTACCAGGAAGCTCAAGCTTGTTTGCTCTGTCGTCATCGAAAAAGCACACGATTATCCAGCCGGGCCGAACAACCAATCGATAACACTCCCTCCCTGTTCGTCATCATTTAGACAGCATTTCGACCTTCTGCCTTCCATCCAGCCTACTTGAATACGTCACAAAGTAGATTTCGTGTAGAAAACTTCCGGTATAGCACATATCGGCTGGCCTCGATATTTCCCGCCCCGGATATACTCTGGTTCAAGCATCAAATCCAGGTCTTGGGACACAGCTTTTCCCACTTGTCTTTTCTTCTTCCTCTTTTGTCATTGCCGCCCTTGACGCCATCGTTGCAACAACGGCTGCTACCACCATAAACATCCCCCGACAACAAAAAGGACCCCATTTGTCTTGGTACGGTACCAAGAAAGGCAAAACAGAAGTCAATTGCAACCCTGTTTTCTGTTCCCTAAAGCGGTGAGTTGACAGCCCTCTGCCCCAGCTGAGAGAAGTCTTGGTCTCTCTTTAGCGTCTCTTCAGCCCTCCATAGTCAGCAACGAACTCTTTCCGAAAGCTTAACTTCACACTTCCAACATGGCTATGGCTAGCCTGGCCACCTTTCCTCAATACCCAATAAAAAGGAAGCTCATGGAAAGCCCCATCTGTTGTCCTTCTGTCATTGAGGCCTGACTGACTACCCATTCCCTTCAGCATAACGGAGACGCCGCCGTTCAGGACCTTATCCCCTGCCTTGCCTTGCCTTTCCTTTATCACTTCGCTGCTTCAGCATCCCATCATACTTAGCCACGCACCAGAAAAAATCCTCTGTAACCCGTAACCCCCAATCGTGACCGTGACCGTGAGTGAAATCATGGCCTTCGGTATCAGTAGAAGGAATAGCCTGCATTAGACTGTACTGGCTTCCATCTGCTGCAGCAAACCTCTTCGCCTATACACTATGCATATATCCATGCACCACCATGCCTATATTCCATCTTTTTCCCTAATTACCATTGCCGTACGTCCGTAATATTGGCTATTATTCGCAGTCTCGTGTGTTGCAATGGCGATTTGCCACTTCGACGCCGTAGGAGCCTGTGACGCATCATCTCAAGTGAGAAGGTCTTTATTCATGCTGTACTTGTATCTCCACTATCGATACCTGTGAGCAAGAGTTTTAGTATCCATCCTATTCCCATCTCGATAGCCTTGACGGGCAAGTGATAGTCATAAGTATGCGTCGCGTACTGCCTGAACAAGGTTGATCTTGATTGCGAAATCTCTTTTGCGTGAACAGTAGACAGTTCAGCATCGAGTTTACGATTTTGAACAATTCGACAGATAAGATCGACGATGCAGAGAATATATCAGATACCAAGCTGTCCTTAACTACTAGTATGTAGCCCAAACTTGCTTTCCGGCTTGTCTGTCTGTCAGTCTACTAGTCTGTATATGCTGAACCAGTAGTAATACAGCTACTACTATGTCTGTGTCTTTCGCTATCGGCGGATTATCTTTGGCTAGGTCTACCCACAACTCGCTATTGCCCTCTAGATAATCCCGTAGTGGATAGGTGGATGGATGGCTGGGTGGTTGGCCACTGGCTGTTGGCTACTATTCGTCTGATAGTCAAGGGTGGTAGACTGCAGTGAAAATGGCACGCCGCATGATGAAAAAGGTCGACT
Source organism: Davidsoniella virescens (assembly GCA_001513805.1). Taxonomy (NCBI): domain Eukaryota; kingdom Fungi; phylum Ascomycota; class Sordariomycetes; order Microascales; family Ceratocystidaceae; genus Davidsoniella; species Davidsoniella virescens. The sequence continues at coordinate 106,552 of LJZU01000138.1, forward strand.
TTGGTTCGGTGACTATTGCTGACTTCACAGAAGCTGAACCAAAGTAACCCCTCCTTCGACACTTTCAAAAATCAAACTAACTTCTTTCCCTCATGCTCTTCCTTTCTGAGCAAAGATCGCCAATCTTTATCTCCATCGCCGATTCCGTTTCTTCAAGTTAATTCGATCTAACAAGCAATCATTAGTAGAAATCTCGTCTTTTGCCCTAATTAGTTTCCCACTAAAAGAGCAGTACCATGTCTAAGGTATTCATTGGGTAAGTTCGACTAACCTTGACGCGAACTCCAAGTGCATAGTTGGGGAGATCTTATCACTGACAACCCATTAGCGGCCTTGCCTGGCATACAGAGGAGGCCACTCTTATGCAGAAGTTTGGCGAATTTGGTCCTATTGAGGAAGCGGTATGCCATTCTATCCCCACCATATATAGCTTCTATAGCTTTCGTACCTGCCCATCACGAACTATCGCCGGTGAATAATGCGATCGCATTTCGTGTTATCTGCATATACCTCATATGCTGTAAAACATACTAACATGTCTCGCAATATCAAGGTCGTTGTCAAGGATCGCGACACTGGACGTAGCAGAGGATTTGGCTTTGTACGATTCTCTCAAGAAGGTGACGCCCAAAAGGCTATTGACACAATGAACAACGTCGAGTAAGTCTTCTCTTGCAATATATAGACTAATAGTCTACTTGTGGCTTCGACATATTGACCTATATGTTTCGGTAGATTCGACGGCCGCACTATCCGAGTCGACAAGGCCTCCGACAACGGTCCTCCTCGCGGCGGTGGGAACTATGGTGGTCGGGGAAGCCCTGCCCCTGGATATAACGGTCACCGTGGCGGCGGCTTCAGCATGGGGCCTCAGATGCAACAATATGGCGTCCCTCCCGGGTACCCCGCGCAGCAGCAACACCCTAACATGTACCCTTCCAATGGATATGGTCGTGGTGGGTATCCCGCTCAAGCGCCGTACGGTGCTAACCCCCAAGGTAGGCCGAATCATTGATAACATCTATTATGTTTGTTAGTTAGGATGCTAATGGATGATTGTTTGCAGGTGGTTACCAGAACATGTACTACCCGGATCCGAATCAACAAGGGGGCCAAGGCGGTCCCCCGCACCATCACCAGGGTGGCCGTGGTTACTAGTTTCAGAATACGATAGTGTTAACAACTTACCTTTTACACCAACCGATCATGGTATCATCACCAACTCACAGAGTGAGTTATGATAATGCTATAAGGCGTCTGGCCATGCGAAGTTGTCCGTTACTATCACCCCAAGGACCCTCGCACCAGCCACTTCATCTTTACTTAAGGCCAGTCGATGTCTATCCCGAACCATTCAATAGCAAGTATCCATGTTGGTAGAAAGAGATGAAGCTCGACGACTAAGCAAGTGATTAGCAAGTACTTGTACTTTGCAGCTTTCACCATGAGTAGTCAGTCGATATGACGTGATGTTACTATCTGCGACCTGATTATGTTCTTTTCGTCAAACCTTCTTTTTGTTTACTTTTCTTAGAGGTGTGACAACAACCATGTTATATTTTTTCTTCTTTTTCGAGCGACTTTCATCAACGGGGGTGGGTCATGGTCTGAGGCTTTAGACGACATTATGTGCAATATGTGATGACCACTGTTGCATCATTATTCATAATCATCATTAAGAACAACAATAGCTATCGATGAAAATAGACATCTTAAACTCCCATGATGATTGACCAGTGTACTGGTATGGTCCGTTTCCTATTGTTTTTGTCACTCAAGACATTGATAGTAAGCTTTTTTTCCATGATGAACAAGGGTACTTATTACTAGTATGGCGGAGCTAGATCTCGTATTAAAGTTTCTTATTGATTCTCTATCGAGGTAAAGCAAAATTATCAAAGTCGGTCGGTATCAGAGTTCCAGATGTTGGTGAGCTTGATAGACATCTTAGTGGTGCAAGATAGATGTTTATTCAGATTGTGATACCTATATTGAAGATTAGTCATCGCACCTATGGACAAAACACACAAACAAAACCTCCTTAAATCTGGAGACTGCCAATACAGAAGAAGAAAGAGGTACAAGGCTGAGTATGTTCTAGCATTATGTCCATCGCTAGTTTGGTCAGTTCTTATATCAGCCTGTTTTACCCGCGTATCTGATAATCAATATAGTTAGTTACTCAATACGATTCAAAGTAAGTAGGTAACAATTTTTCGGGACACCGATGACGAATATTTTCGAAGACATAAGTTATCGTTGTAAGTTCTAGGATGACAAGAGGTAGCGAACGCATGATTTCGAGATAATAGTAGGTACCACGGAGACTTCGTAACGGGAGTCGTCAGTCAAGACACCATTAGAAGCACCCAATAGATGTTGAGCTACTAGCAACTTCCCGGCCTTCCTTCAACCTTCTATACTAACGAGGATATCGGATACCCTCGATGAAAGGTCTGCAATATGAGCATCCTCGCCATCAGGACCCAATGCCTTGAGAGCTGTATTCAGCTCCAAAAGATATTCACTGTTTAGACCACTAGGGCCACGACTCTTGGCAATGTGTTCAGCAAGTTGTTGCGGATCTTGCGGACCAACAAATTGCTCATTATCAGGTGTACCTATGTACACCAAAGCTCGGATTTGAGGTGACCCATCGGCAGGTTGAAATGGTTTGTGATGAACTGAGTACCCGTTGATTTCACGAATATCCAAGTAATCTTTGACTTCAGAAACTCGATCGGGTCGGATGCGGTAGGCGACGCCCCAAACCTGTTGAGGGGCTTCATGGTAAATGTCGTTTAATGTCTCCCAATACGGTCTCTCAATCAGGGTCACCACTCGACCAGGAGCCTCAGGTGTGCCTCGGTGATCCTCGCTATTTTGGGGATGAGTTAGCAGACCATAGAAGAATATGGACCAAGGCTAACAAGTTAACGACAACTAGGGTCGGAATGTCGACTTGATAGAGTCTCTATGGCCATTTTAGACGGCGATGAGAGATGTGTAAGCATCTTCGTCGATGTCCGAATGGAAAGAGGGGAAGATAGAAAGATGAGGAGAAGAGGTATGGTATCTTACCTTGCCTAATCAAAAATAAGGATCAGTTAGCGACAGCTTATTATCAGTTGGGAAAGAGAATGGAAGAAGACAAAGGCTGCCCCTAAGGCCCAAATGTCCGGTGCATTGAAGAGCCCACTGAGTGCGTTGTCCAGTGTTCTGAAGCCAGATTCAGGCGAAGAATGGAGAAGTAACAGGTTGCATACATACGTACTATTGTATTATATGCATGAACGCAAAAGTATGATGATGCAGAGAGACGTGAGCAGACATGGATGGAACATGCAGAGACAACGAACATGCCCATACTAGAAGCGGATTGGGTAGAAGCCAGGCTGGGGGCGAGCAGGTCATGATGATAGATGATGAGGAGAGAGGGGGGATTTCGGGATGTACGTTAACCTACTTGCCAAAACCTGCGAACATAACCCGTCACATATCCGGGAATACGCCTATCTGCAGTGGGAGAAAGACATGTCAAGAGTCAGTCAATCAGAATCTTCATACGTATTGATCTAGGGACTCAAGGAGATTGGATTCGAATGTAACGCCCATACACACCATATCACGGGCTGATGGTAGTGACCGGGGTGAGTTGGAATCAAGAAGACGACGCACCAAAATGTGGCGGGGGCTTCCAGATGAGGCTCCTAGTGTACAGAGCGTGAGTCAGTTGCAGGTCACATCGCAGACCAAGTGCTGCATGTACGGCGGTTGGCGGCAGAGGCGACAAAAGTGGCAGTAGAAGAAGTGATAGTAGTAGTGCTAAGAATCAGCCTGAGTATTGAGTGGAATAGCCATTCCCTGGGCGAGTCAGGTTTAGACAAGGTAGGGAGAACATAAAGTTACGCCCAGGTAATAGATTCTCAAAGTAGCCAGAGCAAGTCAAGTGGGCACTAACTGACTAGGATTGGAAGTACATATGTGTGTGCTTGATTTTGGCTCCTGGTGCGGCGCGATGCTATGACGACACTTGCAGGAACTAAATAGTCAGAAAGTAAAGTTCAAGTAAGCTCCCCATACCAGCTCACTAGTTGGCGGAGCAGCTACAGATATTTCAGTCATTGCTTGCTGTAGATCGGACTGCCATTGTCAACTGATACCGAGACTACTGTCGACAGGGCAACGCTCGAGAAGAATAAGCGAGACAAATCGATATGAATCATTAGCTTAGTGGCAGCAAGCAAGCGAAAAGCAATCAAGCTTGACCTGGGCTCACTGGAGGCCGTGCCTTTTCAGCAGCACAATTACCAACTCAAGCAAGCCAGCTTGCTGATGATACTCGGGGAGTATTTGGTTCATGATGTTGAAGCGTGTGCACTAAACATGATTGACAGTGTGGTATGGCTACTTCGGTGAAAAGAGCATGTGGTTGGTGCGTCCATCGAGACGTGATGTTCTAGTCATAATCCCAGCAAGTGAATGGGGAAGAGTAATTGAGGCTCGACCCGATATTGAGATGGACCCGAGCGGGAGTATCAAGGGGCCCAAGCACCGAGGAGTACAGAGGAGGAAGTTGACTTCTGAGATGAGTTTTGAAGACAGACTGGCTCAGCAAAGAAGCAGTCAGAGCGAAGCTGACAAGCATGGGCTTCTACGGATTCAATGGTTGTTGGGGAGATCATGAGAATAGCAGATGAGTATGTCCGAGAAGCGAGCGCCACTAAACGCTGGGACGGAAAACTCGCTTGAACCGCTAGTGACGTGAGAGGTGTATAAACAAGGCATGTGAAGGATAAAGCAACTTGAATACTAAGAGAAACTTACCCGTATCCAAATAGCCAAAACTCGGCACCGTGTGTGGCGAGCCCCGAAGCAAGCGCCATGATGATTGGTGATGGATAAGTAAACAATGGTGGTCTAGTTAGCCACTATAATTGCAAGATGTGCTGTTGCTAGTTAGGGTTAGCTGTAGGTCTCTATGGAGGGGGCAAAAACTTGAGAGATTTTCTAGAAAATTAAAAACTGCAATGTAAGTAAACAAGAATTAGCACAAAAATAAATTTCCTCACGATAAAAGACAGCATGTAGGATGCATCTTATACATTAGTAAATGAACACACACAAGTCATTGTTTTGTTCCCACAAAACCAACTTTATGTTACTCTAACTAGAGCCAAGGTGACTCTTAACCTGGATCTTGGGATTAGACTTGCTGCACCTAGATGAGGCAAGACATCCTGTTCGAGACAAAGGAACCGCCTGTACAGAAATGCTGTCTGTGAGGACATTGAGGGGTTGTTTTACGTGCGTTTAGTCTGCCGTTCTTTGTCCTGTCGGCTATGCATGTAAAGTCAAGATCCAATGGAACATGGAGTTTGTGGCTAGTAGCATACATAACAGAAGACCTAGGTGTACATGCAAGTACAGATAGATATATATAAGTAGTTACGATTATAGTTGTATAATAGATATGTATGTACATATAGAGACACACAAAATAGAATAGAATAACCTGGCATAGGAGTATAGGATGGCTCTTTAGATACTACGTCATATATAACACACACAGTCAAGCTTGTAATTTTTTTTCGGAAAGGATAGTCCCGGTCCGACAAGAAATGGAACAAGCAAAAACTTTTGTTCTACTTGTACTAACATTTGTGTAATCTTATGAGTTCCTAGACCAGGTACGCAAGAAGTAGATAACCACGAGTATGTAGTGCTTTACGCCCGCAATGGATTTGATAATCATGTGAGTATCTTGGGATTCTTTAGATGGCCCTGACCTAAAGTTGACAGAGGATTATTTTCAATAGCATACGAGCCGCTCGAAAAAAAAAACTGTGTTTAATAGCTTGAAAGGACTTGGACTTGGAATGACATATATACAGATACAATAGCATGAAACCAACGATCATCCAATGCAAGCTAGACTGAAAAAGGACCATACTAGTAGATGAGAATTATTTGTAGTAACTGATAAGACATGATGATACCGCCGGCTATTTGAAGGATTGCAAATCTTATCTGAACTATCGGGATGCCAACTTGGTAGAATGTTGACCCTTTTGGTGACAGCCCATCTACACATTGCGACGACATTTGTCAAGCCCTATTGTTTATCGGAGAACAGCGGCACAGTAAACCGGTAGGTGGCGGTTGGGATAGCATCGAGCTGTCTCAACAGGCGTCTTTGGGCCTTTTTTGTGGCTGATATGTATACTATTTATAACATCTTGACCAAATGCCCCGGTCCATGCAATTGGCCGCCTATGATATAATTGCTGTAGGTGTCAGAAACCTTGTAATGATTGTCAAGTTAGTGAGCTAATCCATAATCAAAGACAAGGACATCCCTAATTACTGATTGATATGATATGAAAACACCAAGTTGAGAATTGGTGCGATTTCGTGCATAGTTCTCGGTGGTTCTTGCATTGTCATGAACGAAGATTATCAAAGGAATAAACAAGGGCCTATATCGTAGATCATAAGCGATAGTGGTGGATGTATGTATATATGTATGTATGTATGCATGTATGTACATATATTCTAGGTTGAAAGAATAGTAGGATAATCACTGCCTTTTAACTATCTGAATGGGCGAGCACTTAGGACTGTGAAGATGCGAGACTATTGGTTTCTCTCATGTCCACGGAGCCTCAGTTAGCAACAGCATTTACAATTATATACGACGAGTAAGCCTAGAAACTTGCACTTTGGATCAAAAAATACCAAGAGCGTCGTGTATCATAGCAGTCACAGAAACAATTGCCTGGTTGGCTATCTAGGGGGCATCATAATCATTATGAAGATTGCTTCTGTTTGCCAATATACCGTGAAACAATATGCAGACAGCGCACAGGACCCTTCCTCTCTTCCCCCGTATGTGCCCGTACTAGGTACATGAGCATACGTGATAATCACCGGGTTTGTGAGACTGTAAGTATCAGACGAAGACGACGTTGAAGGAACGAGCTCCTTTTGATTTTCCGCTAGTTGTGTAGATATACCGCCAATATGGGAAACGATGAGAGAGATAGTAGTAGGCATTAAAAGTCGACAAGGAAAAGGGTGGGCCATCAAACTCTCGCTTGTCAACAAGAGACAATTGGGACCCTCAAAGGGAGACCTTGGACAAATGTATCCATATGGCAAGTTGCGTGATAACTACCGGATACATAGCTTTTTATCAAAGCTGAATAGGAGAAGAACATAATGGCTAAGCCTGTCCTAGCTACATGCATAAGTGAAAATATAGTATCACAATCTACCTACAACGGTTTAGAAGCTATACTTATAACAGGCCACATATTGAACTGATAGCCTTGTCATATTGTGACAGTTTGCCTATTCTAGCACTAACACTGAGATGACTATTTTTCTGTTTTTAACTATCAGCTATACCAATTATAGTAGAAGGTCACAAAAGTTTAGTTGAATAATAAAGCTATTTCATTTTACTTTCTTGCTCGTATAATACAGAAGATATTCTTGTCTTCGTCCTAAAGCCGATCTAACCGGGTGGGCAAGGGCTTTCCTCGCTCGCTCAGACAGGGCGGCGTTCAAACGGCCTGTCCTGGCGGGCAGACATTGCCTTTTGCTGATTGAGTCTCACACGGGGCAGGCTTAACCACAAACAGGCAAAACCACTCGCCGGGTAGACAGGAGTAAACTACATTTATATATGAGGCACTCGCCTCCTGGTGGCACTCTGGCAGTTTTTTCGAGTTTCTTTGTTTCTTCTTTGTCTTCCAAATACTCGGCCTCAAACACAAAATCAACTAAATAGCAATACCGCCATCGTCAACCTCCCTATAGGTGTGCCCTGTGGTTTTAACTATTAAACCTTCTCCTTTTTCTTTTCATCTGTCTTTGGCCCTGAAATTGCTTATTCTGGCATTGCCAACTGTGCTACTGCAACTAACTTAGCGACTCGGCTCCTTCCTCCCATCTATTGGACCAGCCAATCAACCAACCTCCCAAGAGACAGGAATTACTCAACACAACAGACCTACCAAAAACTAAGCGATTGTGCGTGTGATTGCGATCGAAAACAGCAAAGGAACCTTGCCTAGGAGCATTCTTCGCAAGTAAAAGTAGTTACCAGAACTGCTAGTCCCGTCATCACAAGCTACATCATATATATATATATATATATATATATATATAGCTTCAGTACCAAAACGAGCCGGATCCACTTTGTTCGTTTCTGCCCTATTCTGCGACAAGCTCTTGTCCTGGCTTGTCCGAGCTCTGAACCTCATCGCCAGCAATCTTGCAACGAATCTTGTTCTCCTTGCGAAGCTCAAAACTTATTTTTGCCGCTAAGCTACATACTCAAAATTGCCTTGACGTTGTTTTTCGGTCACCGCATTTCTCACCAACGTCGCAAATCGCACATCAAAAGCTGAAAAGACGAACAAAAAGTCTCCGTGATAACAATGGCTTACAACAGACCCTTCAACCCGGACGAGCTTCCCAGGTACGTTTTTTGCTCTAGCTAGCCTCCCAACACTTCCCATATCTTTTACTGCTAGCGGGGCAACTCTGAAGCCATCGTGAAACGCTTTGTGGAAACAAAAAAACGGTCAAAAAACGAGCATCACCCCCAATCTACGCTCTGGCGCCTCCCCCTCCTCGTCCTAAATCTCGTCATTTATGGACATGATCTTCACGCGCCGTTGTATGGCAGCGCATTTTCTCAGTAGTGAAGCACTATAAACAATGGCGCGTCTGGCGGGGGACGGACAGGCAGAAATGGCGGAAAAACAAGCTACCAACACCTTCTACAGCCAATGCCACTACAACTACCACACCAAACAGTCAACCATGGGACCCTTTTGCTAACATTCGTGTAATTGTTACAGGTTCGCTGAACCTGAGCAGGTATGTCATATCGCCTAACCCCAAACCCACCACCTCCACAACCACGGCCAGCACAGTCTACGGCACCATGAAGTCCACTTTGTCCAGCCTTTTTATAACATGTCGAACGCCAATCAGTGATTCGCTAGCTAACTTTCTCTTTTTCCCCTTATAAAAGAAGGGCGGAGTTCCTCAGCCTTCTCCGTCGCCTGTCGCCTCTTACCAGAAGCCCGCTCCTCCTTTGCCTCGTACCCAACAGCAACAACAACAGCAACAGCCGCCGCCGCCACAGCAGTACCACCAGCAAGCTCCCCCACCGCAGCAGCAACAGCAACAACACTACCAGAACCAGCCATACCAAAACCAGTACCAGCAGCCTGCCATGCAGCAGCACGCTCGCCATTCGTCGCGCGATCAGTACACCATGTCTCCTCCTCCTCAACCCACCGGCCCGAGGCCAACTGCCCATAATGCGCCGCCTGCAAATCGGCCACCAACTTCGCCGGTCGACACTAACGCTCCCGGTGCCGATGCGACCATGTTGCCGCTTTTCCGTGCCGTCGACAAGGATGGTATGTTGCCCTGCTATATTCCAAGATGAGCCCCTCCCCCGTAGCAGAACAGCGGCCCACTAGAACAGATAGACCGAGAAGACACTTTAGCGATTTTCCGACTTAAGATATCAATCATGTATGCTAACATCTCGCCCTTATCTAACAGGCACCGGTCAACTCTCCGAGAAGGAACTGGGTGCTGCCCTTGTCAACGGTGACTGGACCTCCTTCGACTCGCAGACTGTCCGCATGATGATCCGCATGTTCGACAGCGACCGCAGCGGCACCATAGGCTTCAGCGAGTTCTGCGGTCTATGGTCTTTCTTGGCCTCGTGGCGCACGCTATTTGATCGGTTCGATGCTGACCGGAGCGGCACTATCTCGCTGCCCGAGTTCACAAACGCTCTAGTGGCCTTCCGCTACCGTCTATCGCCAGCCTTTGTCGAGACTCTGTTCGATGCCTTTGATAAGCGTCGGAACGGTATGATGTCATTCGATCTGTTCGTTCAGGCTTGTATCTCGCTCAAGCGCATGACGGATGCCTTCAAGCGCTTCGACGACGATCGTGATGGCTACGTCACGCTGAGCTTCGAGGACTTCCTTGGTGAGATTCTGCGGCAGCTCAAGTAGAATTTGCCATTGACTACATCGTCATGATGTCCCCACATATGTATCATTATTGCATATAGGACTTCATTCGTAGTGACTATCAATGTCATTATCTTGCTTGTTGGGCGGGTAGCCGAATGGCCTCTATATGATATATTCTGCATATAACTAGTTGGTTGATCAAAGGCTTGATGCTTTCGCAACTTCGTACTATTTTCCTATATTTGCTACCTCTTTGCGTATATTTTCCTATCTTGTTTCTTCATTATTTCTGTTTAGCTCTTTTTAATTCATTATGCCATGCATATTTTTTTCCTCATATTTCTCAGTCTATGGCTACCCATTTTTATATCCTACGCATACTATTCTAGGCGGCTTCCATTGATCACAATGCCCTATATTATCTTGGATTTTGTGCTTGTATATGTGACCTTTTCACAGGTATCTTCACGTGTGTATGTCGTCGGTCCGTATCCATTATGTAGCTGATGATCATTATGTGGTAAATTGCAGTCTTAGCTTGCCTATACTTCCATATCACGGCATGATATATGTTGCGCAAGACGCACCAAGATGATTCAATATACAATCTCGAACAATGTACATACTGGATAGTCTCATGTTTCCAAAATCTTAATGCTTTGTTTCTTTTTCCTTAAGACTATAGTTCGTATATACCTGAAGATATGAAAGAAGATATACTTCCTATATATCATCAACAATGGTCCTAGATCTATCGTTTCTACCGACACCTTAGCATCATCCTCTTCAACATTATTTGCTAAGCCGCATTTATCTCGCCCCTCTCCCCAGATTCCCATGTTATATTGTGCTGTCCAGACTTATCATTCTATACATGGTATGTTTTAGAGGTGAAACTGTTACCAAGAAATGACTGAGGGGGGCAATCGTAGCTACAGAAAACAAAGGCAAGGTAGGGAAATAAGCATGAGAAAGTGATTCATCGAATCGAACAAACAAAGGACTCTGGAGGGAGACTCAAAGTCATGCCAAAACTTGAATGATAATTCAAGATAAGTGCATAGACTTTTGTTCCTTTTCGTCGACTTGTATCATGCTAAATCGGCTATCATCCACAAGTAACTAGATTGCCAAGTTCTTGGATTACACACCTCAATTCTGAGTCATCTACAGATATATCTATACATCGGGTTGATAGCCGTTATTAGCAAAGTCAAATAAACACTTACGCAATCTCACCACCAACTTTCACTCTTTATACTTCTTAAAATTACAAACTGGCTGGTATAAGCAAGCAATTCTTCTCTTTCACAGGCCACAAGAAGAGGAAGAAAGACGGAGAATAGCTCTGTTGTTCTTGGCCCGTGCATGTTCTGCTTGTCTGTCCAAAACCTTCAGGTGGCACAGAACAACAGCCATGTCTCAAAATAGCAGGGTGCGAGGTGTGGAAAAGGGTCTACTATGCCCTCCTCCTTCATTGACTTTGTGATTATTCCGTTCTCACTTTTTGTGCTCAAATCATTGCGTGCCCTTCTTTTTCTTGTCTTCTCTTCCTCGTAGAGATGACGAGCAGAGTCTTATGTTACCTTGCTACTATGCCAGATTGCCGAGAGCATTTCTGAGTCGGCTAAATATGACGCTTCGTAAATCTGCATATCTTATGCTAAGAGTGATCGGTTGAAGACTATACATGTGATGGTTATATGGTGTGTGATATAAAGAGCTACAGGTTCGTCTCGTGATTGCTTAATTTTCTTTCTTTTATTGGAAACATGGTTTGTATATATGTATGCTTATAGAAAACGTAAAGTATTTTATGCAATGCCATATTATATGCAGCTTCTAATTTCTTTCTGTCAAAAAGGGGCTTGGATGTGCTTCTAAACACGCCGTTGTGGAGATCGAAACCCAGAGACACATTGGCATGCTGCATTATAAATCCTCGGATGTCTATATATAGAGTTCCGCTCAAGCTTGGGTAAGGCTCTATATTATGGGTATGTCATCAGCACCCTTCTGATGTTCCAACATTAGTGTTCTTGTCATTGTAATAATGCATACACGCTTGTTATTAGTACTACTGCCTGGAAGACATGTTCTAGAAGCATCATTATCGAGACTAGCCGCAGCAGCTGAGTTCCTGCTCATCCTCACACCACCACGTTGACCTAGTATGTCCAAGCTTGCATTTCAAATCCCCATTATGATCACACCTACTGCAATCTATCGCGGATCAACGTTCTCAAACCCTAGAACATAAAATCAAGTCGGGTCAGCATGAAGCTCTCGTCAACTTCGACCTCTAAGCTTCAAGTAGATTTACCGCAAGACAGGTAGTCATGCAGTCTATATCGGTCATATTATGTACGTCAAATTATATAATCAACTACTACATCTTGTTATAGATACAACGCTGATACCAAGATGGAATAGGATTTGAACGATACTTTTGATTATTCTGACATTTAGCAAGGTCTCCTTGAGCTTTTATATCAAAACGTGGTATATATAGATTCGATTCTATTTCTAGGAATATGTGTGTACGTAAGTTGTTGTGTATATCTCGATAAACGCAATGTTCTAGAGATTTTGGGTAAGAACTCTTGAATCAGGAAAGGTAATTCCTGTATAAATAGGTTCGTCGTTTTTGCTAGTGAATGTACTATGTTGGGCGTTGGAAAGTCCAGAAGAAGATGTCTTTGTTCAAGCAAGAAGGAAATTGAAGTTTATCTCTTAGGGTTCTAACCCTCAATAAATTATAGTTAGTACCTGAAAAACACTAAAAGCGTAGTCACCACTCAATATACTTACATATTTCAACAAACTAGTACATTTAGTTTATTCCGTAGCTTCTGCTTAAGATGGATTAGAGACAATATTCGTAATATCAACTCACATGGAGACTACTAGTGCGTAGACTACTTGGTAGTATTTATGTATATAGCAAGTCACAGATTTCTCACCCGAGATCTTGGATCGATCAAGAAGAAGCTACTCAGAGTTTAGGTAAGGATGAAGAAGAGATAAGAAAGGACGAGAGAGGTGAGATAAAAGAAGGAATCAATAACTTTTACCGCTTGTGGACATTGAGCACAGACCAGTATGAAATCGGCCTTTTTGTGCGCAAGGATAGCTTCTGGAAGGGCGAGTAAAAAGCTGAGAAACAACAATTCAGAGTGAAAATGGATAGGCAAACGTAGCTTTTTTTCGGTGTTTTTATGTATTCGTTTTACAGGCTAGAAATAATCTAACCAACCACATTGCCCTTGACGCAAAAAAGGGCAGATAATTGGAAAAAGTAGTATTCGAGTACATTTGTAAATACTGGGTCTGTGTGGCTGCATTAAGACAAGAAAAACAAGAGATAACGAGATAAATAAGAAGATGATTTTACCAAAGATGCCTCTATTACAGAATGGAAACTATATAACTACACATATATCATACTGTCTAGACCGGATATATCATTGCTTCATTCGATCAACAAAACACCACTTGTTGATTATATTTTGGGAACGATCCACATAGTATACAGATACTTCCACGTAACATCGTACCTGTCCACTTTACACCTATGATATGTATCTCCAGTGGATATTGCATTAGTGATGATACAGAGAGCTCCATACCCTTTTGGACTAATATTACAGATATAACAATCCCTTAGCTTATGAATAATATTTCTTGTACATTTTGACTTTTATTATGACGCAAACTTTCATGTGGCCTAGTTGATTAATGTACAAATTTATCTGACATGGGTGACCTGTGTTTTGAATAAAGTAAAAAGATGAAATAAAGCATGTGCATATACATATATACATGTACAGATATGCAGAAGGAAAAGAAACCTGGTCGTCTTAGCCATAAATCAACCAGACTCTTTTAATTTCTGCTCGGTCTGGACTTAAGAAGTATGTTTTCTAGTTCGAAAGGTTACGATGTTTGTATGCAAAAGTATGTATATTACTTTTTTCATACTGTGATATTCATAGGATTCAATTCCTAGACATCAAAGAAAAAAATGCATCAAAAATCCGATGTAAGACTTCAGATCTACTTCTTGAACTAGCTACAAGTTGTCGTTTTCCTGGTCGTGGTATGTAGCCTTGCGGGTAAGCCAGGAAAATTCTTATCTACAATTATACATGTATAGTGAAGTAATATACTCAGTCATAATGCGGAAAAGTCAAGAGGAACAAATCTAGAGAAGTACTAGCAAAAGTAACCTGGAGATTTTCTTCTAGGAGCAATCTTGTTTTACCATTTGGTTGTGTTTAAATATTACACTAACGTGCCAACTATGCTAATGACACTGATAAACATGCAACGATACATGGCGTTTTTTCACGGGATAGTTTCTTACAGTGCTAGGTATGTAAAGAATCATATGTACTACTACTAACTGAATGCATGAAATGGAGCTAAAGATCATATCAAGCAAGAAAGAAAATCAACGTGGTATGTCTTGGATGGGCTTGCTACTATGGTGATCCTTACAGATGCTGGGATATTTTGAGTGTTTCCTCTTTCGACTCATACTTGACTTTCAAAAAATGTTACTTCTAAAATGGTTAGGTTAAAATAAAAAAAGAATTGTCTCCGTAGGACTATCATTCGCTGATTCTTGTCTTGAAGGCCTGTTGCAAGATATTGGTGAGCGTGACATATTAGCATGCTACGATGAAACTGACCGGTCAGAGTCGAGTAGTTCGCCTTACACTGCCCGCCTTACTACACATGCTCATTAAGCGAGGCTTTTTCTGCGAGTAACGTCATCCATCATGAGACTAAGAGACACACCTTGATCGATGTACCATTCTATTCGAATATTATCTTATTGAATTCTGTCTTGAGAATTTAATGAACTAAGTTAAAGATAAACACTATGGCAAAAACAAGAATAAAAATACATTTGAAAGCCAAGCAGATTACTAGTACTTCAACCCCTTCCATAATGTAAAAAATTGGCTATGCAGAAGCTGGGCCTCAGATTCAAGCTGATGCAAGTCAATGTGACAACAAGAAAATTGAGTAGTAACAAATAACAGCTGCACGATGACTGGCTGTAAGGGATAACGGATACTATAGCTTATTTACTATAGTCGCTTTGAAAGCTGTTTGGAACTAATG
The DNA here is from genome assembly GCA_001513805.1 of Davidsoniella virescens. NCBI lineage: Eukaryota > Fungi > Ascomycota > Sordariomycetes > Microascales > Ceratocystidaceae > Davidsoniella > Davidsoniella virescens. The sequence continues at coordinate 121,701 of LJZU01000138.1, forward strand.
CACTCCAAGGGGAAGAAGAAGAGAATAGCAAAAAAGAAAAGAGGCTCTCTTTGATAACAAAAGCTCTGTCCCTACCAATGTAATTTTTTTTGGGTCATTACCTTTATACGTCATTGAAACCCGCTTTGATTTGCAAGCGAAACCCCACAAGTTGATAGATTTTTTTCTTTTCTATGTGGATAAAGAAACTTTAAAAAAGGTCAAACGAGACTGAAAGGCTAGATAGAGAGGGAAAAGAGACGAAAAACACACAGATTCCCGCTGCTTGTCACAAAACAGCCCTTGTCCTAGTCAACAATCTTGCTGTCCAAGAGGGTCCTGAGGGCTTCGTGATATGGCCTTTTTTTTCCTTCTTTCTCTTGATGAGGGGTAGGTCTGAGAGTAAGTTCTAAGAAAAAAACATGAAGCTACCTGAAGGAACAGAGCAGAAACTTTCAAAGTGAGGGGAAAGCTATCTCGGTGATGCTTTGGATCTCTAAACCTCCCATTGTCAAAGCTATAATGCTACCTACAATGCTAATGCCTGTCTGTTAGTTTCTTGCTATTTTAAACTTCTTTGAGTTTTCTCTCTATAACCTTGTGATATCAACTCTTTGATTTGTCACAGGAAAGCGAGGGAGAGAGGGGGAGTGAATGGCGAGGAGAAGAAGTTGGAGAAGAGCTTGCGTGAAAGAAGCTTGGGGATCTGAAGGTAGCTCTAGACAAGCTCTCAGACAGCTTGGGCAATCACGGCAGGGGTGTGCATGAAAGCAGGCAAATCCCTCATCACCTGCCGATTTGCTGCATGCAGTTATGATTACTTGGATATATGTTCTAGTCCCGTCTCTTGTTAGCAAGAGAGTCAGAGACATACATACATATTAGTAAAAAAGACACTAATACTGGGATTCAGTTATTTGTAAGGCTTTTGAGTTTTGATTAGTATAGCTGTACGTAGCTTATATACAGATACAGTACATTACTTATAATGTTAAATGCCTTGCTTCAAGCTGCGCCATTGTGAATTTCCCCAAGTGATCAAATAAGAAGCAGCATTCTGTCTGACCTTTTTTATATAATAGGATGCAGGGGTCTCTGTTGTCTCTTATTTGCTTTTTCCCCTCTTCTTTCCAGTAACGATAACATTTCTCTCTCAACCTACCTAGAAGAGAAAGCGTAATCTGCATGCTCTCAAGAGTAACAATATTTGACCGGCTATTCTACATATTTCCTGCCGCTTTGGGCGACTAAAGTAGCAAAGTCCCGCCTGTCACAGGGTGGTAGCCTTCACTTTGTAGCGTCTCATTATACACAAGTATATGCATAGTTATCTATATATGTAAGTATGTACCTCTATCACGGAAGAAAAAAGGATAGACTGCATATAAAGACTTCATTAGATGATGGCTCGGCCGAGCAAGAAGATAGAGGAAGAAAAACTAGGAGATTTTGGAGCGAGTGGCTGGCTAGGATATGACAGTCTGGATGGACACAAGGCATCGTAAATTTAAAGCGGCGACTATAGTTTGTTTTCCAAGTTGTATATGAGTGTTTTGTTTGCTTGTCGAAGTCTCTGATGGATGGCCATGGCATTGAATTCTTGCCGTTTTCGATCGATTGTAGTCGATAAAAAGAAATATCTACGGTAGAAGAAAATAGATATTCAAATATAAAACTCACCGTGTTACATTTTAGTGGGAATAAGAGGTCCCAGGACCAGCGTATATGGAAGATGAATTTTGCTTTAGTGAGGATATATCATGACGCTTGATTCATCATTTGCATCTCCTCGAGACCTGTCCGAAAGAGATAGAGATTTTAACTATCAACTTACTTCAAGCAAATGGCTGACAGTTCATCTTGTAGTTATAGGCTGTGAACTATAATGAGCTTCATGATACAATGAAGGCAAACAGAAAGTAAAATGAAGCTCTTGAAAGAACTGGCTTTTGAAAAGCTCAAGAACCCAGTTCTGGCTCCACATATCATCCACACTATTAGAGAAGCCATAGCTCTAGTCTACGAGTAATCCCGATTTTGTGAAGTTTCTGACAGGAATTAATAGTAAAGCAGAGTTTGTAATGATGGATGCGGCCGAAATTCTATAGATTCGAACCGGGAAGAAGTTCCATCGCAAGCACGAAATCGATGATCCTAGGCACTAAAAACGGTCGTTACTTGGTGACCAAGAGTCCAGGAAAAATTGATAGTTACCTGAATTATACCCTCATTCCTAAGTGATGACGATATGATATGAATGTTCAGATCTATGCCGGTATCGTCTTCAGTTGGTTGTTGGTAATGGTTCAAAGGTGTACACGAGGACCAGTTTGACGCCAGTGTATCTCTTACGGCCGGGAAATGAAGCTATAGCAGCACATTATAGATAGTATAGCTCCCAATAGGAAGTAGGATGAAGCTACATCCATGGCGGTAAATGCATACTGTTTGTTTCTAGTTTTTTTTTTCCCTTATATCACAAGATTTAGAATATTCCTAGCTCCGTAGAATTAATACCAGTCATATTTTTATTTTTATGTAAAATTGCAGGTTTTTCTTATCATTCTGGATAGGAATATCTGGTAGACGAAGAACGCCCGGAATCCTCTTAAAGAGTCTTCTTTGTACTTTTATTCTATTTTTTATACTTTTGAATTCAGAGCTTCCTATTTTCCCCGGAGGCATTTACTTGCTATGGTAAAGTAGTAACGGAAGCCATCAAGACTTCTCAAGGTTTTAACTGAACTGCAAGCTCTCTGACTGGATGCGAGGCTAGGGTAGCATCGAGCGCAAAGGAATCTGAACAATTTTTCTCAGTTCAGTTCTTGTCTTTACTCTTACATAGGATTATCAAGTATCAGCGAAAACGTAATCCTGAATTCTTTTCAATTCGTTTCTGAATCTTTGTTAATTGTGGTTGGTCACGATAAGCCAAACTGCACTGCATGATTGTTAGCACTATCTTGCTCTATCATTTTTTAATTCTTGCCGCGAATACTAGAAATACACAGTACAACTATACCTTTCTATTGTATCGGAATTCCTTCTGGCATGGGTTTGCATATCATTTTGTTTATTTTCACTTTTTTTTTTGCCTGCACGGCGCAATGGGTGGTTGCGTTTTGAGTAGCACTGGGATAGCTAGTATTATGAATCTATGACATCTATTATTCATGTCGATGTACTGTAGACCGGTGGACAGAATATATGACTACAAGATCAGGTGTTATAATTTGAGATTTACTAGTTTTTGGGGGATTCTATAAAAAAAAAAAAACTCTTCATTTTTCACCAGTCGCTCAGGGAACCGACGTTGCTCAGACGTAATAAAGGTTAAGCTAGAAAAAAAACAATTCCATTATCGATAAGTATAAACCCATAAAAATATTTAGCAGTAGCTTAGCTAGAATAGTAAAGAATCGCCCATTGAAGGGCATTGACTACGTCTGATTGGATGATCGGCGTCAGCTTAGTGGGCTTCCTTCAGAGCCTGTCGGGGCTTCCAGATAGTAGCTTTTATACGTAAATATTGGATAAAATGGGCCTTTTTTTCGTGTTTGTGATAAATGTCGGTCAAAACACTATAATATCTTTTCGAAGTGATATTTGGGCCTCTTGCGGACACGGCGAGATCATGTTTTCCGTCTTGGACAGAGGATAGAGAAAAGGATGAAAAATGGCCACGGAAACTAGTCCTTTTGGAAAACGATTCGATTTACTAATACCATGAATGTAAATAGATGCAGATATGTACATGTACGGTTATTTGGTAAAACCCCAACTGGATCAAGTCGTTCCTAGCGGCACCTTGCTATAAATCGGTAAATTTGAAGCCAATATCGCCTCTGTTTATCAGACTAAGAGCAAGCTCCGGCCATCCGCGTAAGAATCTAAAGCTTCGCTGCAAGGTCCTAAATCATGGGATTTTTGGGCTTGTCCTAGACCGTGATAGCTTTGTTCCAAACGCCCTTCAGTGGTAAAACTGGTGGGAAAAAAGCAGAGGTTTCTTGATCTCAATTCCATTAGTTAGATTTTAGTGTGTTTTTCTCTATTTATTTTCGGTCTTATTGGCTACCGACAAAACCTTTCGCATGTTTTATCATCTAAAAATTCTGGAGGTGGCTAAAACTATTTAGGAGCAAAGATACAATACATATAGGTATCTTTAGGATACCTATATGTATTGTTTAAGTAGATACTATAGCTGTGTAAAACTTAGATCTCCAGATAGAACGAATCAAGCAACGATGCGTTGAACACATGGCTGCTTGTTCATCTCCAAGCGAAGCTAGACGTATCACATGGTGTACCAAACATGACAGGATGGTAAAATACAGAAGCTACTTTGCCCATTACTGGCTCCCTGGTTAAGTGTTTCGGATTCCCCTTGAAAGAACTTGCCACACAGAAAACTAGGCGTAGGCGGCTATCTTTTTAGTCCTACAATAAGAAACTGGTTAGGTTTCTTCCTACTCAATGTTCAACATGCCGTTTTAAGTAGCTATGTAGTAAGACATGAATCATCACACATACCGTTTGCCTAGTGTTGCCTTCATCCCCTACCTTTGCTTCTCTTTCTTTCTAATATCGTTATCCGTTACGGATGAACTCTGCTCTCCTATTGGTGTCTCCTAGTGTTCCTGCTAGAGACACCGTGGAAGAAGAAGCTCGTACCCTCCAAGGTAAGGCAAGATAGAGTCTTGCTTGTTGAACATTCTTTTGGTGCCAAAGTGTCCCGAGTTCTGCCTATAGCTGGAACTTGCAGGGAAAGGTAACAGCCAACCTAGGCATGTCAGTAACAATTGATATACTGTGTTTCTTCAGGTCAAGGTCTACATGTATTATCTTATCCAATACAAGACCGACATTCGATAAGTTTGATGTTTTGAGCAGCTGGCAGAATCGAACACGAGCATCTCGAGGGCACGGGCACCGCCCAAATCAAGACTAGACTTAGTCTGTGTTGCGAATTTGACATGGGGTTCAGGCCATTTCACATGCCCGGACGGCCTATAACGATAGAAATGAAGTAGTGACGACATTGCTAAAAAGCAGACTGTGAATTAGACAAGTAAGAAAAAAAAGCAAGAGAAAAACGAACAAATTTCGCTCCCCGGCTCTAGTCTAGAATTTATGCCCCAGTAGTCTCCATCGTTTGTGTAGGCCTACACATAAGTATAAATGTATTGATACATTTGAGTAAATATAGTTGCATATTGGGATTGGGATCAAAGGAAAAGCCCTAATATGTACAACTAAGCTTCCGCATCAGAAGTAAAAGAAACTTCCGTTGATTCAGCTATATATGTATGTATATGTATGTGGGTATGTATATCGTAGACGATCTAATACATACATACTATATTTCAACAAGGCTTTGATAAGCAATCCACTCGATCACCTACAGTAGGAACCATGCATAAGGCAAGATTCATCGATAGAATCGGCAGGAGCCATCCAAGAAAACATACTGGCTTCTTGCCTAGTATAACTAGCTTATTTTCTATAGCGACTGCCCTATTTGAATATTTGGAAGTGACCCAAGCGGGTTCTGACCCTCTAAGAACCATAGAAAAGAAGCCAAGCTACTGCAGAAAGGTGCAACTGCTGAATGCGCAATCAAGGTTACAGATAGAGTATCGTGCCTTAAGCGTGCTTCTTTCCTTCTTTTGCATTTGCGGCATGTCTGCATCATATCGCATATGCAATTGAGGAGCAGTTAGTCTGAATTATGAGCTCCACTTTGTACAGCGCACAAAAGAAAATAGTTACACGTTAAACAAAGGAAGACAAAGACTATTAGAGCACGAAACAAAACGAACTACAATCTAACAATTGCATGTAAATGAACATGTGCGAATAAAGCGTAGCTTCATTCAACACATGGTGGAGTAACAGGACTGTTGTGGTCTGTGCATAAAACTAAAGAATTTTTCAAAATATTTTTTTTGCAAAGCTCTTCACGAGCCCTCTCTTAGTATGTAAATCGAGCTCAAACTATGGAGCTCATCAACTGGATCTAGACAACGGGTAAAAAAAGAAACAAACCCTGGTAGCTCTCCGCCAAAAAGAAAAAAAAAAACCAAAAAAAAAAAAACTCATGGTCCCTTGCAACTATCAATCAACTTGGCAATGACAATAACGGTCCCCAGTTCATGGTGTCGTTTAACGAAGGCAATTTTGGATTACTTCTCTTTCTTTTCTTCTTTTGACTGAATAAACATGCGCAGAAGCTTCAGTCGCCTAGCAGGCAAAGCATCACAGCTGCATGAAAAGCACCAGCAAAGAAGATTATGCGGCGACGGCTGAATAGGAAAAGCTCTGGCACCACTAGAAGAAACTTGTCGATGCTACCTTTTCTTTTCTTGATTTTTTTACTTAGTCTCTCTCAACCTGCCTGATGCTTGGGTCGGGGATAGGCCTGCTATCGCGGCAACATGGATTGATATGGAGATGATGATGCTGGTGGATGTAGCAAGAGAAGGAAGCTTTCGACAAGGATTAGACACACGCACTTCAAAAGAACGCACAGATTGACCGAGAGCTCGCATTTTTACTTTTTCTTTTTGTGGTATTCTTTATTGAAAAGAAAAGTCTCCCCGGTCTGCACTGTAGAAAAGCTCTGAACTTGTCAGCTTTTAGCACTTTTAAACAACATTCTAGCCTAGCTTACCTGAGTTGCCCGTTTCGGCCAGTGTTTGCATCCATGTCGAGTATCAGAACAAAGAAGTAGTATACACACAACTAACATCCACTGTTATAATCACCGGCAGCGATAAGATCGTCCAGCAGACTGACAGGACCGACTGAGCTTTATAGTCTCCTCTAGATGCACGTTCGTCTGCTCGATGGGGTGGCCATCACCCCACGGGATGCGCACAGCTGGCGTAGCTTGGTCGCCCTTAGCGATGACATCAACGAGATCACCATCTGGTGGGCAACAGACCTGTCCTATTGATGGCTGACGCTGCATCCCAAGCTTGCTCCGACCAGCGATTGCAGGCGGCAAAGCAAAGTACAGGTACCAGTACCCATTATAGTACCAACGCCAGAGCCAGACCCGGATAAAGATATAAATGCAAGACACACCCTTCGGAAAACCAGGTAGGCCACGAGGCATGGACATATGATCGACTCTGGCTCGGCCATGCTTGCTGAGCTACAAAGTTACAAGACAGGCAAAAAAGAAGGCGATGAGTAAGATAAGAAAACGGGACTGTATTCACAATACCGTATCGGGGACAAAGTCCAGCTCTTGCTTTTTTTTCTTTCTCTTCGCCTCATATTAGACTCACACCCTTTTTAGTGTATATCTCCATCTCCTCTCTAGAGCTTAGAAGGCAGACGTCGGAGAGAAAGTTGGAGGAAAAACTAGCCCCTAGATGCATATCTTAGCGGCGGCTGTCGTAAATCGATAGATGGACAGATAGTAGCGCCTCGGTAATATCTTTTACTTCCCTTTTCTGCCTTGTCTCTTCACTATACTAACTATATGTGACGCCAGTCGGGTTCCTCAACTCGAATACAGTGTCGGTAAAGTAGCCTACAAACGTGAAGAACCAAATGAAATAGCAAGCTCGTGAACTGGCGAGGCATGACTTCAAGAACATGGCATCAAGAGCATAGCATCAAAAGCATAGACCATGCTCTCAACAGCCTGTCGCTAAATGCGTCGATGATTCTCAAACACGCACCCCTCCTCCTTTGCAGCTCGCTTTCCGCCGGGTGTGGCCTGGATCATCCATAAATACATTGTGCACTCGTACTAGGCTGTTATGACTGGTAAAGATAGAAAAAAAAAATAGATTATGGCAGAGTATCCCGCCGTCAGGTGGCTTCTTGGCTCTGATTTGTGCCTTTCTTTTAGGTTTCTTTTTTCTTTCTTGCTCCCTTTGTGATCTCTCGAGATTCTCTGCAGGGAGGGGA
>LJZU01000139.1:293-28202 GCA_001513805.1 Davidsoniella virescens
ATATAGAAATCAAGATCAAGTAATCTGAAGTGAAAGGTGTCGTTGATTGTTGTTGGTATCATTGTCAATGGTGACAAGATTAGGAAGTTACTGTAGCTTTTAGTAGGTTGGGTTTAAGTGATGGTGTACCTTTGTGACCATGTGACACTTGCTATACCAAGAAAATTAGATGGAATTAGATGATACCAAACAAAAACCACTTCACCTACAGTAACACTACACTAAGTCCCAACCATGTACATGCCAAACTACTCAAAATTTTGCTCACTCAATGCCCATCTTCAATTCTAAAGTAGGTGGTTACAAAATTCTGCCACACAGAATAGCTAGTACCACTCCACAGGGATCTCTATAACCACTTCCATCACAGATCGCCCTTAGGCTTGCTTTGAATTTCCAAAAAAGACCAACTTCCACACAAATTTTAGAAGCATGATGCATCAAAACCTGACTTTCTTTGTGGGATAACTGTACTGATTGTTACTCCTAGCCATTATGCTTAATTCGAGATAGTTCACCATTCTGTTTCCTTATCTGCCTATTGTTTTCATTTCACCCACCCAAAATCAAGACAACATGCTAACTATCTAAGGCAAATGTAAACTTATCACATATCTGTTTGAGTAGGTACATGTACTCGTGCAACGCCCCACAGTATTCATTTTTGTTTCAATTTCATCAAGGTGGAAATGGAGCTTTAATATAGCTATGTAGCACCTCGGTATCCTAAGATACACAGTCCTGAACTAATACATATGTACTAGTCTATAATGTAAGGTGAAGGCAACCTACTTTTCAACAGTGACAAGCCACTGAAAAAAAAAAAAAAAAAAAAAGCCACTGAGATAATTGTTATGGTTTCGTTTTATGTTATTTCTGCGCATTTCAACTTCTAATCCTTTCCGGGGGAAATCACGAGTAATAGTAAAATCCACTAGTGTCAACCTACCATAGTTTCGCAAAGAAAGATAGAAACATGTCATGCAAGGTGGAAAGCCCGAAGCTCGTGATTGGCTTATTTTCCCACTCAGGGCCTCGGTTATCAGCTGATAGAACTCTGTAGTCATGGCTGATATGTATTAATGCTTGTAAACTGGTCTATATCGGGGCAAAAATAATTTGTACCTTTTTTCTAAATCTTATCAAAATTCCGCATACATTTATACTCATTATCTACCACACTCAATCCATCATGAGTCTTCAACCCTTTGCTATTATGTCGCCTACGATTGCCCTTCCAATATTTAGCTCTAGGGCTACTCAACCAAACACTCCTGATCCACATCCCTCATTTGATCCCGCAATCTATCACCCAGCGTTCTGCACAACAAGATTACGCCTAGTTTCGCCCAGTCCTACTACAAATCATTGTGATACATCAGCACTATCAGTTTCACCAGTGACGTTTGGGTACGCCTATGTTACTTCATCTTCATCGCCGAAGAAACATTCAAGGACCTCTAGCAAGCTTTAGAAATCAACGACGTAGCTTGACAACTGAACTTGAAAGAGTAACAGTGGCTTTAATTTATTCATATTTAGATGTCCAATGGCTATGATGGAAACAGGCTATAAGGAACTTGTTCGTGATGTAAAGAGAAAACAGTCGCTAGAAGGAGGGGGATATTTGGCAGTGAAGAAAAGAAAGAAAAGACAAGGACGGGATGATATCGAAGTAGGAAGTTAGACTGACAGTACTAGTACACTTTCAGGTATATACTAGACTCGTACAGCGAACACGATAAGCAGAATTATCAGAATAATTACACCACCAATAGTTGCTATAAGTTTAATGTTCTTCCACCACATACCCCGTTTAAGCCCACGACTACGCACTCTAAACTCCTGGGCGCTACCACCAAGTCTATCCGTGCGATCAACGAGCAGGTCCATTCTCTCGCCACGCTCCATAAGGCCCTCGATATTACGAGTCATGATACCTCGGACATCGTCGATTTCCTGCTTAACCGAGTTAAGCGCATCATCATGGCCATTCTGCGACGTGCCAAAATCGACTAGCAGAGTCTTGAGGACAGTGTTAAAGCTGGCGGCACCGTAGCTAGGCAGCTCACCGAAATCGAACGAGGATTCAGGAAATTGGGCGAGGAAGCGCTTGCGGATTTCGATGAGGTAGGCAAATGGTACCCGGCGTCCGAGAGAAGATTCGGCGATTACGAGGAAGGTGAGGTTGCCGGCAGATGGATGGTCGGCATGGTCGGTAGGCCCTTCGGCAATGTAGTGGATATGCGTTGAACCATGGGTGTAGGTGGACTTGTGCGATGTCGTGTGTTCGATCTTGGGCAAGATTAAGGACACTAGAGAAGATGCCTGTGAGGCTGCAGATGTTATGGCTTCGGACAGGATAGTGCTGTTGTAAGCAACACAGGCACTGTATCAATGCTATTAGTTAATAGGCAGTTCAGTGGTAAACAATGATCGGATAAAGTTGTGTTTGGGTGGAGATATCATACTATAGCAACGGCGTCGCGTTGGGGTTGGAGGAAGACGACATTGTTGTTGGAATCTTGGACTCTACAAGCGATTGGAAAAGAAAATATTACAGTTTTTGGTGGTTTGACTGGTCGCAAAAGTGAGATGATATTTGATGAGAGTGGCTGAGTTTTTGATGGCGGTTTCAAAGAATGAATCGCTGTCGCAAGGAACTAAAGAGCTAGGCACCGTGTCTCCAAATGGGAAAACTCCCCCAAAATTCATGCCAAAAGCCAAGCTTAGAAACTATGACAACATAAAAATCTCACAGCGGCGAAATAACAAGGCTAATAATTCTACTACTTAAAACCGGGGCTAAAGTGCAAAGTGGGTATCACGTGTCATATCTCCAGCCCAATCAAAGCCAAGCGCATTAGTGGTGGTCGCACAAGGCTGTAATAAGTTTTTTTTCGTCACGGCATAACGGCTTTTTTTCCCAAGTTTGACTAGAAGAGAAGTCAAGTAAGACTTTGCCCTTCTTTCCTTTTGCTTTTATTTTCTTTTCTCTTTTTGTTTCTTTTCCCCTCTATTGCCGTATTATGCCAACCCAATGCTTCTGGGATCTTTAAAACGTCTGTCCATCCAGGCGTCAAGCCTCGGTCGTTTAGGCAACTCCGGAAGACATGCCGTGATCCGGCATGGCAACACTACTGCTAGTCTAGCCCGGTCATTTTCACAGACGTTGCCGCAGCAAAGATTGAAAAAGAAGGAAAAGAAGATCCACCTGCAAAAATTCAAGTTGCACAGTCATTATAGAAGTGACATAAACGACGAAGATATCCAACATGCCATAGAATCTGGCGAAGTACCGGAAAAGCGTCCTCTGCCAAAATCAAAACACCAGCTATTTCACGATGTAATTCTAGTCAACTTTGCCCGCATGGCGCCTGGAAACGCCACATGGGAAAACATCTCGACCGAATTTGGCTCGTTTGGAATCACAGATATGTCACAGTACCTCAAAGAACGAGCTCTATTCAGGACCGCCATCGACAACTCCATGAAAGCTGCTATGCAGGGTACCAAAAATGTCAAAGAGAACCCTCTATACTACTCTTTGCGCCATGCCTTCATAAGAGAAGGCATGAAAGGTCTCCGGTCGGATCTCAGATATGCCTTCCAGATGTTCCTATTCCGGAACCACTTTTCTCCCTCCATCACGAAACAACAGCAACAGCTCGCCGATCTCAGATTCCCATGGGAATGGTTCCCAGCAACCCGTGCCATGCACAGAACCGTTCATCTTCACGTTGGACCAACCAACTCCGGTAAGACTTATCATGCGCTCAAGGCTTTAGAAGAAGCGCCCAGTGGTATCTACTGTGGCCCCCTCAGACTGCTAGCACACGAGGTCTACTCCAGACTCCAGGCCAAGGGAAAGTCTTGTGCTCTGTTAACTGGTGAAGAGCAACGGATACCTAAAGATGTGGATGACTACTACATCAGTTGCACAGTCGAGATGACGCCTCTGGGTAAGCCGGTTGATGTAGCCGTCATCGACGAGATTCAGATGATCAATGATACCGACAGAGGTTCCGGTTGGACGACAGCTTTCCTGGGACTACAAGCCAAGGAACTCCATCTTTGTGGTGAAGAGCGTACTGTTGACATCATCAAATCGCTATGCGAAAGTATCGGCGACAAGGTTGTTGTCCACCGATACAAGCGTCTGACCCCTCTGAAGGCTGCCGACTACACTATCAGAAAGGACTTTTCAAACCTCGAAAAGGGAGATTGTATCGTCGCATTCTCGCGCATGAACTTGCATATGATGAAGAAGTCTATCGAAGCCACTACTGGCAAGCGCTGCGCCATCATCTACGGTAATCTACCACCAGAAGTCCGCGCCCAACAAGCCCTTCTATTCAATGAGCCCGACAACGATTACGACTATCTTGTGGCCAGTGATGCCATTGGTATGGGTCTCAACTTGGAGATCAAGCGTGTCATTTTCGAGACTACGACCAAGCATGATGGATATTCATGGAGAACACTCACAGTTTCTGAACTACGTCAAATCGGTGGTCGTGCGGGTCGTTTCAAGACTGCCCGACAAGGCATGCTCAATGATGACTCGGAAGAAAGCAAAGTCGGTGTTGTCACTGCCATCGAATCCCAGGATCTACAAATCGTGGCTAAGAACCTCTGGAAGGAGGCCGAGCAGATCTCGTCCGTATCTGTATTCCCTCCCGTATCCATCATCGAGAAATTTGCCCACTACTTCCCCGTTGGTACACCGCTCAAGTTTGTTCTGCTGCGACTTAAGGAACTCGCATCTGTCTCTGGACGTTTCCAGCTCTTCATTAAAGATGAGCTACTAAATGTTGCCGAGCTTATCCAGCCGTATCCTCTATCGATCCACGATCGGTGTGTGCTACTCACAGCACCCGCCTACCTTCGCGACCCCCAGATAGTAGAGGTTATCAAAGCCATAGCTCGGTGTATCTCCGAGATGGGTAATGGTGGACTCCTAGATATTCCCGAGATTCCACTTGCGCACCTCGACATGAAAGCGGAAAAAATCAAGCCTGAAGAACAAGGCGAGTATCTCCGCAAACTCGAGTCCCTCCACGGCGCCATCGTTTTGTATCTCTGGGTCTCGTACCGTTTCTCGACTGTCTTTACTAGTCAGAAGATGGCTTTCCACGTTCGCTCTCAGGTCCAAGAGAGAATTAATAAGGCTTTGGCCAACATGGCTTTCGAATCTCAGGATATCGAGCAGCGTAGAAAGGCCCAGCGTGTACTTGCGCGCATCAGAGAACAGGAGAATAAGGAGCTTCTCGGTGAAGAAAAGGAAGATGATTCTGAGGAAATTGATGATTCTACGGATCTACCTTCCGCTTCTTCTGCTGCTACTTATGCTGTGTAATGAACATAAAATATAAAGCGTATCCTAGCTTAGCTTAGCTGGTCACGTCATGGCTGTTTCCGTTGTTTCATGTTCGTGGCCTATTTTGTATCAACATCTTCTCTCGATCTCTTGCCTCTGCAATCATTGAGAGTTTCTTCTATTCTTCTTTGCATCTTGTTTTACCACCTCTTTTTGTTGTTTCTAAAGTATTTCTCGGAGTAACGAATATGACCTCCTACCATTTCTTTTCGCCTGAATTCCTTCTATCTGTTGGGTTCTTGGCTGTATCATTTCTGTTTTGGTTTTATTCTTCCCCTCTCAAAAATGATTTAGATTTGGATTGTACGATAGATGAACGCTGTGTATAAATATTTGGAAAACGTCTTTTTTTTTAAACGGATCTATAACTGCTATATACATATATTTGATAAAAGAAAATGATGAAGTCATTGCTTGAACCTTCACCTGCTTTGTTCGTAAATCTGAAGGCCTAAGGGAAAACTTTTTGCTAAGCGTATTAAAACAACATGTAAATACATGGATACATCAAAGATCAAAGTTAGCCCATCAACCGAATAGATACAAACATAGCAAAAATAGATCCAAGACCACGAAGACTTCAAAAACCATGTGTATACCCAACCGAGAACATACCTCAACCCTCCCAAAGCTGGTCTAGCCATAAAGTCGACTAGACTAGCTCAGCCATTCAATGCTATCGATGACACGGCAGCAATTCTGGTCATCTAAGAGTTTCCCACCGTTAATAACGGCACAAGGGAAAGCTCATCACACGAAAGGCATTGCCGCAAAGTCACCGACCACGATTGCTAGAGTCAAGATACGACGGACTCGGGACGTGAACTGGAGGCTTAGGCCGGGTCGAGAGCGGAGTCTTAGTAGGCTTTGTTGACGAATGTGTCAAGACCATGGCTCTCGAACGGACAGGATTCAACCAGCGAGTAGAAGTGTAAGTCGGGGAGATAGCATCCTGTCACTTATGGGATTGCCATCGACATTGTCAAGCATTCGTCATCACCTTCCTTGACTCTCTTCACCTTCGGCTTCTGGGCGCCCTGGTCTTTCCCGCCATGTGTTCTGACATGGCCCTTCGACTCTGCACGGGCGGCCTTAACAAAAGGGCCGAAGAGATAGCCCCGTAGATAATTGACCATATCGGCAAGATCTCCGCTGTCAGCTCCGGATCCGAAGTACAGATCAGTTGTAGCCACACCAGAGTCCTCATCCGCCCATTGCGGAGTTTTTCTAGTGCAAGTTATATCGACCGGATGGCACAGGGCAACCGTCCGGACGATATTCATTGCACATTGATCGATCGAGGGTGTGTCTAGTCATGGGAAGGATAACAACTTGCCGTGGGAGCGAAACGTCGCCGCATGTATCATGGGTTTCGGTGGTGACATAGATGAGGCGCCAACTCGAAGTGGGGCAGTGCGATTTCCTTGGCTCAACTGCCCGATCAGAATATCGGTTTAGTAGCACCTATGATGCCTTTTAGTGTCTGCGCCAGCTCCAATGATGCATCACGTATCTTGTAAAAAGGAGCATTTTTCGTGCTCTTCATGACTGCTTCATCGTCCGATGACAGCTGCATGCGATCATATGGACGATTGTCTAGACGCTTGAAGTCTGTGTATGGAACATGTACCGGCAGCGTGGAATAGCTAGTATCAAGACTTAGCTTTGAAGTTTTCATCGAGGCATTCAAGCTACCTTCCGGAACGTAGGCACCCGGATCGATCATGATGACAGCGGCAGCATCTAACAAATAGGAAATATGGTGCTGCTAGGCACGCTGGAGTCGGAAAGGAAGTTGGAGGTGGAGGGAAGAGGGAAGAGGGGGTTTCGTAGTCTAATCTGCCTCTTCAGATTAGGACCTCCACAGGACTTTTCTGACCTTTAGAGGACTTCTGTGGAATGTTATGAGAGATCGCCAGATTATAAATAGGCACAATTAGGACTTATAGAACTTCTATGAGAGTAAAAAGTTGTTATTTGGAAGTAGGTCCAGCCTACCAATTATAGAGCACAAATGGGACCCACTCTTACCTAATCGAGTCATATTAGCTTAATGAGGACTTCTTCGATATCTAGACCTTAGAGGGTATCTCGCCTCGAATGATCAGAAAATCATGAACAGATACCTCAAACGCACTCGTTCTTGCATCATTTCTACGATTTTCTGTCCCATTCTCTCATCATGCATCGCAACCCCTCGGGAAGAAGACCTCAGAAAGAGCTCTTCTGTTTGGTAAAAAGGTAAGGATCCCTATCTCTTTTCTGTATATGTATCTGTCTCTCTCTCTTCGCCTTCTACTGTACTTTTTGATCTTAGACTTGGCTTTGTTCTTTTCCACCTGGCTGTACCAACTACTGTGTAGGTGTTGATATTTACATATCTTAGTCTTCGAAAACCAGGTGCAAATGCGATTAGGGTTAGGGTGGTGATTGTTGCCCATCCTGTCAATTCTACTTTGGATTTGATCTTCCCCTTGAAATGATTGGAAGTTAAGTTGTTTGTTAGATGAAAGTTGTTTAAAAAAAACTAGAGGAGTCTTTCCCTTTTTTCAGATACTCTGAATTTTGTGAATGTTATGTGAGTCTTTTCTTTGTTGACTGAAGTTGATGAAGTCATCATTGCTTAAGATCTCCCCCGCTTTTTTTTGTAACATAATGGAATTTAGTATGGGTAAGTAGGCAAAATAAGAGGACGTCATTACTCTATGCTTAACTTGTCTTATAGCTCTTATATTTGCAGTTACTTTTGTGTTTATATTCTTACAATAACATCCAATTTTGTTTACAATACATCCGCTTCAAAGAAGCTTCGGCTACTATAACTCTTGTTCTATCCTGTATCCATCGTTTCAGGTCTATTGTCATAATTCACAATGGCTTCCTCATCTGCTAAACTCTCCTTCGTGCCTCTCGAAGCTAATCCAGAGCTAATGAACGAGCTTCTTGGCTCACTTGGTCTTAAGCCGACAATTGCGGCTCAGGACATCTACAGCATGACCGATCCCGATCTTCTCAGCTTCATTCCACGTCCTGCCTATGCTCTTCTCCTCGTCTTCCCCATCTCAGAGAAATACGAAGTCCACCGTAAAGCGGAAGACGCCGATGTGCCAGAATACAATGAAAGCGGTGATGAGGAAGTCGTTTGGTTTCCCCAGACTATCTCTAATGCCTGTGGCCTCATGGGTCTTTTGCATGCCGTAAGCAACGGTCCAGCTCGTGAAGCTATCGGTAAGAAGCCATCTTATATATGAATGTCTCTCAAAGAGTTTAGAATGGCCGAGACAACTAACCACGCAGCTAATTCTAGAACCAAACTCCACGCTGGATAATATCCTCAAGAAAGCCATCCCTCTCAAAGCCCGTGATCGGTACACGGTACTCGA
Organism: Davidsoniella virescens; assembly: GCA_001513805.1. Classification (NCBI taxonomy): domain Eukaryota; kingdom Fungi; phylum Ascomycota; class Sordariomycetes; order Microascales; family Ceratocystidaceae; genus Davidsoniella; species Davidsoniella virescens. The sequence goes on from LJZU01000139.1 coordinate 9,057, forward strand.
GACAGACCAGTCTCTCTCTAAGTCTTACTCTGTAGCTGCTCAACAGGGCGCAACCGAGGCCCCCGATGCTACGGCAGATGTAGATCTCCACTATGTCTGCTTCGTCAAGTCAAACGATGGTACACTCTGGGAACTCGATGGTAGACGCAAAGGCCCTATCAAGCGAGCTCACCTATCAGATGACGAAGATGTCCTAAGCCCTAAAGCTCTAGAGAACGGGCCCCTTCAGCTACTTAAAGGCTCCGACGACCTCAGATTCAGTTGCATTGGACTGACTCCAGCATAATTCCATTCACTACTACATTGTTCACAGTAGTATCAAGAGAAAATTCGTGTAATCAAGTTTCATAAACAAGTGGTTGTTATATTGTCCAAAGTATCGAAAACTAAGGAACTGTTGATAGTATAGCCCAAATATTTTTCCCTGGTCATCATAAAAACGAAATAAAATAAAATAAAATACGTCAAATAGCCACTACTCCAAACCCATAACAATCAGATAGTGACGTAACAGTCATAGCCATGTACTAACGAAGAAACGAAGAAAATCCAAGCGAGCCTACATCTAGTCTACTGTCTACTTGTATTATAAGACGAGAACCTAGAAGGCAAAGCATAAAAGAAAAAAAAAGAATGATAGAGAAGCCGCGCTCTGGTCAACTCTGAAAGAATAAAAGATAATGAACAAGAATATACAAATGAGATCATAAAATAAAAAATAAAAAAGAGAGAAAGAGGGTATAGACGCATGTACAAAGCAAAATCATAAAGAGATAAAAAGAAACAGCGTAACGGTAGAAGATGGGCCCAGCGTTCTTTTAAATTTAACGACGCTTTTGCATTTCCTTGATCTTGATAGCAGCAAGCATCTGAGCCCGTTCAAGGATATCAGTCTCGACGGGAGAGTAAGTCGAGCCAGCCATAGAGCCGAGTCTACCCATATCTATACGCGGAGACGCCCGACCACCCTTAGATTGAGTAGCGTAGGGAGGCAGCGGAGGGAAAGGGTCGTGTTCATAGTCAAAGTCGGCAAAGTGGTCGACTGGAGGCTCTATCGGAGCCGGTGGTTTCCGGCGTCTACTACTCCGTGGAGGAGGTGGAGGAGGCGCAGAATAAGGCGAGGAGACGTACATGTGGCGTGAAGCTTTGATGCTCTTGGTAGAGATGTGGCGCGGACTGCTGGACGGCATCTCCGAGATAGTTCCGAATAAGCCGGGAAGCTGCATGCCCGACAAGCCGAAACCGTTGTCTCTAAACACAAGAAGTTCCTCGGGAGCATGGACTTCGGATTCGATCTGATCCAAGGCTTTCTTGCTGAGTTTCATCGGCGCAAGTGGCAGGGGTGGTAGATCATCATCACTAGAGTACATGGTGTCGTTCTCGATGACTTCATTGATGATCTCGTTGCGGATAGGCGAGGATTGCAAGACGCCAGACTGTGCTTGCTTCATATAATAGGCACTGGTAGCATCTCTGTGGCTCTTATTAGGCGCGAGAGCCGCAAGAAGAGCGGCATCCGGTGATGCGGGGATCTCGATGGAGGTGTTTTCGGTGTAGCTAGTGCGTGGTCTAGGCGCCGTGCTGGAGTGCATTGAACTAGTAGGCGTCGCAGAAGATACAGACCAGTTCCGAGTAGAGCTAGTGCGCGGCGGAAGAAACTCTTCTTCCGGCTCATGGTCGTCGAGAGAGTACAGAAGCCGGTTGGTGTTGAATGGCATGCCAACATCCTCATCGGGACGGTGTATCCTCCGGAACACCTGTGGCGATGGAGCAGCAGAGAAATCGGGCATTCCGTCATTGGAAAGGGACGTGTCGTGGACATCGATTGTGCCGAATCCAGCAGTGATACTATCGAATAGGTTTGACGATGGGACGGTGGGCGGTATCAGGTTGTCGGGAGTCGAGGGGCGATTGTTAGGGTTAGGGTTGTATCGGTGTAACGAGCTGGAAGTTCTAGGGCGAACCAGTTTTGTCAAAGGCTTCTGGGGCAGCTTTCCTCTCATCTTGTCGGACATGTAGGCTTCATCACTGCCACAGCTCCAACCACGGGCTCGTGAAACCGCAGATGGTGCCGGAGATTGTGCCTTTGTAGAGGGTATCTCGAGCGTAGCAGCGTCCACCAGATCACGAGTCCATGGCTGAGCCTTTGCTTCGGAAGACGACGGGCGAAGGCTCGAGTGGAACGCAGTCAAGCGGTGTTGGCTGACGATAGACGCCGAGTCGGAGATCACGGGCTCGAGAGTCGGGCGGTAGTCTCGGGGTGGCACGGCGGTATGCGGTCGAACTCGTGGAGAACCAATAGACGGCGCCCGCTGTAGCCTGCTCTCTGTTTCCCGGGACGAGGCCGGTCTATGCGGCGGAGCAGGCACAGTCAGAAGGAAAGAAGAGGACGGGTCGTTGCTGATATCGAAGCTGTTGCCGGCGTTATTTCTGTCGGCCACATCCTCGCCGTAATCGCGTACGCCGGTTGCTTCGACTCGCGAGAGCAGGTTTGAATGCTTGATGACACTCTGCGCGTCCAGGATATCGACAAACGCACGGCTGGCTCTCTGCGACGAGCTGAAGTTGGAACTGTTGCGCTTGTGCTTCTGCGACAGAGATGTCACGGGCGACGATAGCGGGCCGGCCAATGGCTTGACGGCCGGATGGTGCTCGAACATGCTGTTGACATCTTGCTGTGGCGTGCTGTTGGCGACTATGGTGGCGGCGGTCTCGAGATTACTAATAGATGTGGCGGAGAGTCGCTTAGATTTACGTGATAGTGGCCGTGTAATCAGCGAGGCTCGCCATGGCTGAAGCGGCTTGGATGTGATATCGAAGCTGAGATAGTTCGATGGGGGGCTGGCAAGCGAGAGTGTGTCATCTCCAATAGCGTTCTGTAGGAGATCCAGCTTCAACTGTAACTGTGGCGGCCGATCATCGCCAGGGTCAGCGGCAACTTGTGCTTGGTTTCCATCGGCAAGACGGGCGAATTCTTTCTCTGCGGCCTCTTTCTCGGCTAGGGCTAGCAGTGTGGAAGAGTAGTGTTAGCGAAGATTTCTTTAGGCTATAGTCTGCTTAGCTTAGACGCTAAAACTCAAGTGGTTCAAGTTAGAACCTCTAAGGGATAAGAGAAGCTGTCTCACGGGCAATGTTGAACATGTGACTGAAGATATACGCGTGGCTGGTAGAGTGTGTGTAGAGCAGAGTATACAGAATGTCTTCTAGTGAGACTATGGCTATGGATAGATGGGGATAGACTGGTTGGCTTACCTCTAAAGTACTGCTCTGATGAGATTGCGGCGGCTGCTGCAGGAGTCTGCGGTCGATCACGCTTGAGGAACTTGAAGATTCCCATTTCCTTGGTCTTGTTCTTTTTTTTGTTGGTTTTGTTTGATATAGAGAAGAACCACTTGGGAATGGCTAGAAATGTTGACTTTGGTGATGTTGGGTCACCATGTGTACAGATAGATATAGATATATAAGAGAGTCTTGTGTATGTGTGAAGACCCAAAGAGGGAGGGGAGGAGGACTCCCGGGTAGGAAGAAGAAAGGCAAGGTTTCAGGGTATAAGAGGCGCGGCTTCTTCCAGTTGAAGACTCTAATGATATAGCAGAGAAGGGAGGAAGAGTTTAAAGAGACTGCGTCCTGCAGTGCAACAAGACGACGCCAAAAACAAAGCTGTGCGAGGGTGATCAGAGATCGAAGACTTGAAGTTCGAAGACTCAAAGTTCGAAGACTCAAAGTTCGAAGACGTAAAATAAAGATCGAAAAACCTCTGATGGGGCAAGCTCAGTATTAAAAAGTAGAAGTAGAAACCCTGGTGCCTGTGCCTGTGCCTATCAAGTATATTAGGATATCAGGGTAGTAAATAAAGGAGATGGGATATTGCATGCTGTAAACAACAAGAAACGGAACAAGACCAACTATTGCTATATAAGGATACATAAAAAGATAAATAATAAAAAAAGAGAGTCCCTGACAACCAAATCCCAAATCGGCCGCTGGAGCTAGTCTGTAACTATGACCTTGTTCCTCGTGCGGGTTTTTTTTTTCTTTTTTTTTTTTCCTTGTAGAGCCCGGGCCAACTTGGCAAGGGTCTTCTGTCTTCTGAGCATTGGACTTCTCCGCTGCTGACTATAGAGAGTGACTGGGCTGACTGACTTGAACTAATAGAAGCGAACGACTGTTGTATAAGTTGTACATAGTTGTAGATACGGATTCAGATATACAGACAATCTCGTTTGTTTGTTTATTCGTACATATAGTCATCTAGTCATTTATCTCTTTTATTATATATTATATCTATCCAGGCCTTGACTATCAAGCGAGAAGGAGACTGATATGGGCCGGCGCGAAAATAAAACAAATCACGATCCTCTCGTTCTCCTAACCGACAAGCTTCCATGGACGCATAGAAGCATTTAGTTTCAAGAGACCAAACTTTGATCAGAATTATCTCAAAGCGGCTAAAGAAATAATAGATACTGTGCTAGTGTTTCTCAAACAGCTGAATCAACGCCATCATGGCGATGCAAAGAACAGGAGTAGAACCCGGTTCGTTAATTACAATTGAAATACTAGTCGGTTAGTCCACTAAGTACAATCAGTCTATACTATATGTACATACTTGAGATAGTAAAGACTTCAAGAATATACTACCTGTACCTGTACACATAAAGCTTTGTCATTCCATTCTTCGGCTGGCTTGTCATAATCAGGACGATCCCTTCTCACCAAGACCCTTGTGCGAGGTCTTTACTCTTTCTACCTTGTTCCTTGTAGTCCCCATGGCCCAAAGCCCATAGCCTATAGCCCCCAGACCACTAGCTATAGTACTAGCTATAGTGCTAGCCATACTATATTATTAGCACTAGCCAGAGTAACTAGTCACCTAAAACTAAACTGCCCCTTTGAACCCTGCTGGAGAAGCCAGAAGCTGTGAAAAGGCTGGAATTGTAGAGAAGCCATGATACATATGTACATGTATGTATGTATGTATGTATGTATGTATGTATACAGATTAATCAGCTAAGATACAGGATATCATCTTCTGTAATCTATCTCCTCTATATTATATATCCCCTCTAGGCTATGCCTATTTTACCCTCATCAAAGTGCCGATATTCCACATTCGTCTATGCCGGAATGGGAGGGTAACAGAGAGGCATAGATCGCAATCTGCTCCGATTGCTGTGTTTTGTTTGGCCAATGTGTGCATCTAGGCTTAGCCGCTATGCAAACAAGCCATAGTGCATACAATAGTATATCATAGACCGTTATCCTCGTCCCGTCCCTTCAGGATTGAATACGATACTCCGTAAAAAAGAAAGATTGTCAATATCAGGAGTCTCACGGTAATCAACATGTCTGCGATAAAACATATGGGGGTTTACTAGTGTGTTTTACATACATGGTTCCAAGGCACTGAACCAGAGACACGATATATCTGTACCGGGAAACCTGTTTACACCGTTTATCGAGTCATCATCTACAGACTAGCGAGACAACAAATCTATCAATCTCTTGGAGTCTCTCATAGAGGTGTCTGTGTTATCTATGCCCGTGCCACATTCCCATTCCCATCCCACCATAACGCAGTGATATGTAAGACAAGACGTCGATGATGATGTGATAAGAGAAAAGTCGTCGGTGGCATAACAGTGGCGGCGATCGGGGACATGGATGGGTAGCATCTTGATTATATGTACATAGCTATTACTATACTATAAGTCTGATACACTATGACGGAAACAGTGTCATCTATGTAATCATATACTCTGATAAATTACCTGAAAGAGTAGACAGAAAGTGACCAGTGCTGAAGCAAAGCAATCATGATATATTGGGTTCCGAGAGTGAAATTGCAGGCCATAGAAAAAAAGCAAGTAAATTAGACTGGCTGTTTACTATTTCCTTTTTCTCTCGTATACTACATATATATGTACTACTAACTATCTATACAAATATATTAATGCTTCAAACACGCTTCAGCCAACGCCCCGTGTGCATTTCTGATATATTGATATCGTACATAGAGTTGTATCCGTGAATCTCCCTTTCTTTATCCTCGCTACTACATCTATAACTACAACATATGTATCTGTATATGCAATGTACTGCTGGTGTTGGGTTACCCATTGCCCACCTGTCGGTATGCGGTACCTGCATTGCCCTGCGAGCCTCTAGTCTCTCCCGTAAGTCTCTGGTACCGCTCTCTCAAGTCCGAAGATACAGCGGCCCTCCTAGCTCTTGCATGTGCCAACATCAAACCCCATCTCATTTACCCATTATCATCGTACTTCAACTGCTACATAGTTGACACTAGCCCACTATCAGCATAGTAGGAATCCTAGTTCCAAGTCTCAGCGCTGCTCGAGGCATGGCTAACTCCGAAAAGCTAGGGAGCGGAAGATATAGAAGAGACAAATTCTTGGGTCAAGGGCCTTGTAACAGAAAGGCCATAGTTTGGTTAGCATTAAGACTACCAATTTAGTATACACACATACAGGTATCAGACGAGCAGAAAGCCAACAAAAAGTTTGGGTTGCTCGCTATTTCACTGAAATAAAAGCAATGGTACGGCGTAACGTTAGAGGACCTCATACTGGTCCTGGGATCGCATCACGCCAGTCTGAGAGTGTCATAGCGTGCGTTGGCTTCATTTGCGCCACCATAGTTGAAAGCAAGCTTTCAGGCTTGTAAATGTAACAACAACATTGCTGGTTAGCTGTACTGTACTCTCATAGAGCCCACTGTATCTTTGCCGTCGCACGTGTTCCAGGGCATCCATTATCTATATATCTGTACATTACACCAGAACGTCGTGTCATCGTTACCGTCGCTATCTACTATGCAGTTGTTTTACTAGTGCTAGTGTTCATCATCTTCTTACACACAAGTCAGAGATTATATCTCCGCCCAAGTCTATGGAAATTGCAATGTATCAAAAGACCATTAACGGCCGCAATATGTCAAAGCTAGATAGAAGGTAGCACTACGTATAGATTGGCACTAACGCCTTACTACTTGATATGAACTAAACTTAAATAAAAAAGACATTGAACTACACAAGCTTCATCGGTATTTGACATTAACGATTTGTGTTTGTTTTTAGGTCAAACGATAGTAGATATGTGAGAAACAAAAAAAAAAATATTGTCCCATGCCCGGCTACAGACCCTTCTAGAGCCCGCACCACAATTCATGACAAAAAGGTTTCATTCAAGTCATCATGTGCAACTCATCTTACGAGCAAGTTGTTCTATATAGTCGTACTGATATGTTCGATATCATGCTCCCTTTCCTTTCTCAGTCTAGATACAATGTACCACCATTACCCTTTCTTTCCTTCTATCCTTCATTACGCGATATAGAAGCAAATGATCCGACCTGACATTTCCCATTTCCGGTGAAACCTCGTGAGCTCAGGCCCTCTGAATAGCAAGCTATAGCCGTAGTAATCCACCAGTCTTCCATTCTTTGCCTTTAAGAGGCCGATTCCAGGCCAGGGTCTTCGAACGGCATTTCAGCTTGACAACAGAACTACATCTGTTATGTACATGTAAACACATTTCAAGAAGAGTCAACCTTACAAAAGTCAAGCCAGTTTGCTTAAATAGCCTACATGGGGTAAACCCTCAAAGTTATTATTACTAGTTTCCCAGATCCCCCAGAGAAATCATCAGCATCGACTGATAGTCTTTCTCGGGGTTTTCCTTACCACTTCTTGATGGAACACTTGAGAAAAGTCTCTCAGTACTAATCGGGCACATGATTTCCTAGGGCTATGTGGATCTAGGAAGAGTGGAAAGAGTACACACAAAACTTTACTAAACCGCATGTATGCAGGCTTATGGCGTATGCTACCAAACATCAATTTTGGTACCAAAACGCCATGTTCCATGATATGAGTTCGTGGCACAGATCTCCTCACATGTTCTTCGATGTCGACTCTGCATGCAGGTCGGTAAACTTTCTGAATTCTGCTCGACATTCTCTGTTCGAGTTCAACTGATCACGTGTATTTACGTTGAAGATATCAGCATCTTTACAGCCGATAATAGGGTTATTAAACAACATTAGGGTTACAGATATCAGTCCTAAGTCCTAGATACTGACGTGACAAACAATGACTAGGATATCGAAGAAACCAGCCAGGATTGAGGAATCTCAACTATAATCTTGTAGTATTCCCAAACTAGTCATAAATTAATTCAATTCTTGTGCGGACTTCCCAAACTGAATTTGTCCGAAGCTTTAGTCAAACCCTCTCACGTTAAAATATATCAGAACTACTGATACAACTAGGTAAATAACATTGACCGTTCAGCTACTAATAAATCATATTGACAAAGCACTGAAGATGACGCCAGAGGCAATATAGTGTCGTATCGAACCATTGAATAGTCGACAACTTGGATGAAGATACATGGATATGGGATGACAACACAACCGACTTATCCATCCTATCTTGAGAATATATGTACACCAAAACGGAAAGCTATTCATCCACAACGTCGCTTGTCGACCAATAGATCATGATTTCCTTTGATTTGTACTATCACCTTTGGATGTCCAAGTGTCAGCTAACTAATACCCTACCGAAATAACATAGAAAAACCATGTTATAAGCTGAGGTCATGAATACGTAGTTACATATACAGGAAGTACTTATATAACACTCTAGCATGGACCAAGTAGTTATCTGACCTTCACATTGAGAGCGCGGATTACCACCGTCAAAAGCTTATTGGTATGGCTTGCTTGACAACCGGCCAAATTAGTATCTGGTTACATAGTAGATGTATAGTACAGCTACTAATATATCCTAACCCTTTTGTTTGTATGTATATATGCATTCTTTCTGTATCCTCCATCCCCTTTGTTTATGGAAAAGACTGAACTCTTCTCTGTCTCCACCATGCTTTCCGCTCGGCCCTCGCTGGTTCTATAATTCTAATATTTCTATCCCTTTCCTTGTCTCTTTCGTTTCTATTCTGATATGTAAATCACACCCGTATCACACAGTATACCGAAAGAGAGAGAAAAGATGAACGATATCAATAAACGAAAAACAAAAGAAGAGAACACAGACAGACACGATAAGAAAACAGATAGAAAAGCTTTGGCCAGATCACGTCACCCTGAACACTACCATTTCATGTTAACTTGGTCACAGTGGCCCTCTTCCTACCGCTGTCATGTCGGAGTTCCATGATGAAAACAAAATAACATTTCTTGGAAGTACCATATTTGATAACATGACGTATTTTTACATCTTCATAGCTCTATAGCTCCATAAGATTAATGAATTTAAAAAAAAACAAAAAAAAAACATGATGTATTCATATTGTTAAAATCAACTCTTGAACCCCTTCAAAAAAGTTGTCTACCAGGAAAATTAGCCTAGTCAAACTAAGCTTCTACAAGTAAAAAAGAACTTCCTAACATATTTTGCTCCTTTCAGAGTAAAAAATTGCCGGGCAAAATTCATTAATCCAACATCCCTCTCTCCTAAGAGCATATAAAAAATCCCTGGCTTACTTTTTAGTTGTTTAAATCAATTGGAAATTTGACAAAAAAACCACCCAAGTATTCTCTTTTTTTATATCTTATATTTTTTTTTATTCTTCTTTCTCTATATAAGAAAAAAAACCTGCGCTGGTAGTTTCCGTTTTGAGACTTCGTTTCCAGGTGATCGACGTACTCAAAATTTGGCCTTGGATCTTAGCTCCTAAAAAAAAAAAAGACACTATGCCATGCTGGTAATTTTTTTTTAATATTGTGATATTTTCTTTGGGGGGGGGTTTGTTTCTGATTGAAAACTTACTATAACTACATAACTCTATCATGCCGTAATAAAAAAAATATTTTCCAGCCCAGCCACTTTATAGTTTTTCAAGCCGGCTCAGGCTTGAGAATATTTACAGATGTCTGGTTTGCATCCCTCCATTTCCCAGCGTTGCTCTCGCTCCCTTAAATAAAGTGCATACATACAATAATATGCACGACATTGAAAATTCCCTTGCTGCTACTCACCACCCCTTCACGGATATCTTCATGTTAAACGAACGCGGCTGTATTGTGATTATTTTCTTCCTTTCTTTTGGTACCTTGAAACGATCTCGGTCTCGCTCGCGGGATTGCCATGATTTTCGTATATTGACCGAGTCTATTGAATCTACCCCAGCTAATACTGTAATTGTTTCGACGCCACACTTTTGTAAACTAGAGCAGGGTGAAGCAACTCACCTCAAGTTCACCTTGACACACCGTACCCTAAATCTTAGGATAGTGTAGTGACTAAATAGCAGAACCCCCCAAAAGAATTTGCCTATGACCTCGATCTCTCTGTATCGTATATAGACGACAAAGTATTAGAGCAAGTACACCGAAACGTTTCCCGATATTGCTCTACAGACATGCCCTTGATCTTGTCCATGACCATGGTGGCTGCCAGAACTTTGGCGTACCGTACTGTCTCCGCCTGTCCTGTACCAGCCACTTGTCCATGGATAAGGAAGCCAACAACCATGCGTGTATCTCTCAAGGCTAGAGCCTCAGTTTCAGCATCCACGTCCTGTTCTTTGGTCATGACCCGCCACTGTTCACAGTGGAAGTCTGTCTGTATCATCTTGACCAGGTATGTAACCGGATGTTGGTTGGCGTAAGAATCGTATAGGGCCATATCCTCGAAGTAAGGCTTGATATGCCTCATGAAAAATTGATAGATTTTGGAGTAGTCGAAGTCAGAATCAACAAATACTGCCCCGATATATGCCTCAACCAGATCTGCAAGACATTTGGGCGGCTTCAAGGATTCGTGAGCCCAATAGCTCTTGTCAATTTGGCTTGATGGTGCCTCCTGTGCTTCTTGTTCTGCTGCCAAGCGAGCCGTATCTAGTTGCCGTGAGTAGTCTGCGATGCTAGACAGGATGTCTGAGTTGGCAGTTAATATGAACTTGTGGAGCCCAAGTTCCGTTGCAAGACAGCCCAAGAATCGATTGGACACCATGGCCATCTTGTGCTCTGTCAACCATTGGGGATTCGCCCCCGGAAACTTTTTGAACAGATAGTCAATACTCACCATGTCGAGGATGGCATCACCCAAAAATTCGAAGTTCTGGTAGTGTGGGATGTCTTCCCATGGGTAAGATGGGTGCTTGAAGGCACATCGTGCGTTGAGACAGTTCCGAAACTTATATCCCGTGATACTTGAGAGTCTAGTGGCGAAGTCTAGCTGACTGGCAGAAGGCTTTTGCTTCTGCCAATCTTGAATAGTGTATGCCTCGTAGTATTCCGGAAACGATGCCATCTTGTGGTTCTCGGACCTGACCATGACCTGAACCGCCTTGACAGCAAGATCAAACCCACGCGAGTCTACTGCAATCTGATCGATTCCATATAGCCCTGAAAGATAGGCGGCGCCAATGAAAGCCTCACAAACATCGGCAATAGACTTATCTCCAAGGGAATGAGTGTCCTTAGTTTTCTTAGAAAGCTTCCCCTTTTGTAACGTGAGACCTTCTGGATACCATGACCGGCGATCGAATGGCTGAGTGCGTATGAATTCCTGAAGACCCATATCGACAGCAGAGTTGAAGAGATTTTTGTTGCAGACGATTAGCATTCGCTCTACATGGTACTCAAACTCTGTACGAGTTGGCACCAAAGCGTATAGGGCAATAGTAGTTGACATCTTGAGGAACGCATCTCCCAAGAACTCCAGGCGTTCGTAGTTTTCATTCATGACATCTTGGTTGCTAGCTTGTGCAGTGTCAAGAATGTCGCTACTCTCACTTTTCTTTGTAAGAGCTGTCAGCGCCAAATCTGCTTTGACAGAGAGACCGAGCATATCAGCAGCCTCAAGGGCCAACAAAGTCTCCTCAATGCGATGAATCAGAGCTGGGAAGATAGACACTGTAGTCACTACGGATAGTGGAATCTAGCGGAGGACATGTAAAGTTAACTCTTAGTCCTGGACTAACACCTTATTGCTAGAAGTATACATACCGTAGAAACTTTGAGAGGTTCCATAATCACGAAGCAAGTTTGTGCTGACTTGCGGTCATCATCGACTGCTTCTTGCAAGAAGTTTCTTCTCAAAGGCATATGTTCGGCTTCGATCACTGGTTGTTCATCGCTCCAGGTACGTTTGGCCCGACTTGGCCCCCACATGCTGATGCTGTACTCTTTGATGTTATGCGTGACGTTCTTCCACCCACGATACTTTGGCATCGCTACACCATCTGGGACCGGGTCCAACGGGCGTAGGTCATCTCTCACCCCAAGGAGGTAAAGTTTTCGACCACCATCGAAGGGGTCGATACAGAATTTGTTCTTGTAAAAGACGCGGGAATCATTGCCACCGAGTTCTAGATAGTCATGGGATAGCGAGCCATTGATCGAATCCCAATCGATGGCATCATTTACAGTAATGTCTTGTAATGGGGTGCTATGAGATAGTGTCGACGCAGCGATGAAATAAGGAAGTCCAAGCTGAGATACAACAAAATCTTTACTGAAAACATCTCGAAACACACGGAGCGTATACTGCGTCAAATCCTTGACGTGATCGATGCTCATAGTGCCCTTGAGCGGTGTTATATATGCTTGGGATGTGTTACCGTCATTGAAGAATAGTGTCGTTGCTGGTATATCAGGCAAAGGTCGTCGTGAAACAAGGACTAATGGGACTGATGTTTTTCCGACGAAATCTGGGTGCTTGACTCTAAGGACAGCACCGTATAGGACTTGTCGATTGTCTTGAGATTCGTCCATGGCAAACCAAAACTTGGGTTTCCACTTCATATTGTAGACCTCTTGTTTGTTCTCGCTGATTGCAAGACGAGCACCTTTCATCGAAGGCTTCTTTCTTTTGAATACTGGCTCCAGATTCTCGTCAATCAGGCCTTGTTCAATGAGATCTATACAGACCTCAAAGGCTACCGCACATTTTGCCGCACTCTTGGATGCCTGGAGAGAGCCTTTTCGTGACTGAATCGGCGAGGAAGCTGGAAGGTTTACATGACAGTAGTATCCTTGTTTCGACGGAACCAAGATATACTCCGGTTGGCATATGCGATTGCGTTGTCTATCTTCATCTGTAGCCAAAGTGGTCGTAAACTTTGCAAGAACTTCAAGGCTGTACTTCCATCCAAGCTTAGAACCAGTTGATGGTATCACATAGCTGATATCTTCTACATGCTGTAAATAGTTCGATAGCTCGGCTTCAGAGCTCTCAAGTACTCGATCCCTTGGCAGATTTGCACAAAAGACCTTCAATAAGTTTGCGTCTCGATAAGCACAACGTACTCTACGTAGATGCTCAATGTTCCCTTTTTCGATCATAGTATAGTATCTTGAGTCTTCATGTCGAGCACGGCCCTTGGACTGTACGTACTGAATCATGGTGTGATAAAGATCAAAGCGGATGATAGTGTCACAACTGGGAATATCGAGTCCTTCCTCAGCAACTGACGTAGCTACTAGGCAGTTTATAATGCCCTGGCGGAAGCGATGGATGGTCAAGTTCTGAGTACGATATGACATGCCGTCCGACGTACAAGATGATCCAAACTAATTAAAACAGTTAGTGATTATAAATTGATGTATAGAGGTGAGACGAGGATTGCATACAAGCGGAGCTGCTGTCACCAGTGCGTTGGCGATAGTGCTTTGTTGCAAGATATCACAAAGCATCACTGCGGTATAGCGCATATCGACAAATATGATGCATTTGTGTGTGTCACTATTTTGAAACAGTAAATCGATGGTATCGAGTAAGGCTATAACCTTGGGAGATAGGAAACTAGTGTCGCGTAATGGGGTGTCAAGCTGTAAAGACGAGACAGTCTCTTGAACTTTGAGAATGTCGTCCTGCATCCCATGGCCATTTCTTGAAGATTCCGGATCGATGTTGTGGGTGCGAGCTATCAATCTCGTTGCTTCTGTCTTTGTTATGACGGTCTTCCAGAACTTGTCGGCAACCCAAGGACCCAAAGTAGAAGCCGCAATCTCGGAGAAGCAGAGAAACTTGCGTAAATCTTCATTACGAAGAAGATGTTTTACCATAGATTTGACAAAGGGCGTCCGATATGGAGTAGAAAGAGGAGAATACTCTACTCTTACCTCAGTTTGCTTTCTGTCAAATACGTCACTTACTAAGGACCCCTTTCCCACCGTAGCGATGGTACTATTGAGAAGAATCTCTAGTTCTTGCGCGGAATCTCTGATATCGTCTTGGCTGTCGACAGGTGACGCAGTCATACCTAAGATTCGAGGTCTAGAAGCTATTGGTGTATCCAAATAAAAGTCTTTGACGATACGTGCATAAGGGTGGTTCTTTTTGGCGTGGTGAGCTTCATCAAACACAATGAGATTTATCTGGTCCATCTTGATATATGTAGACGCAAGTGCTCTAAGTAGAATAGAGGCTGTGCACACTACAACCATGTTGTTTTTCATGAGATCTATCCATTCTTGCTTTCCCCAGGATTCTCTTGTTGAGTGACCCCAGACTCTTTCGATGGGGTACGATAAGTTACTAGCGATGACATGGTACTGTTGATGTACTAGAGGAACTTTCTCAACCTAAATCTGTTAATATATGTTTGGTATGGTACATATAAGATAGAAAGGGCCTACTATGAAGAATGATGTACGCCTGAGTCCGCCACAAGCTGCCAGCTCTAGCTCTTGTTCGATTGTGTACCGTAATAATAAAACCGAGATAAGGGTCTTTCCAGATCCTGATACATTGTGTTAGTTACTAACGAAGCTGGCAAAGATGGATTTAGGTATGTTGGTGCTATTCATACCTGTATCCAAAACAATAATTGTATTTTGGCGTTTAGATCGCTCGAATAGTTCAACTTGATATTCCCTTGGGCTATCAATGATCTTTTTGGTGGTTCTACGCATGATCCATGAGACTGATTGTGGATTCAAATGCTTAGAAGTTGAGGATTCGCGTAGCTGATCTACTACGTGAGATTTATCGGAAAGAAATCGAGAAAAGTCGATATCGTCGTGGTACTTTCGTTGCGGAAAATCATGCTGATGTAGCATAAGAGTATCGATCGTAGGCGATGAAATGTTTTGCTCGGCACAGCTCACGTTATCGTTCGCATCATCGAGTATATCGTCATCTTTGGGAGCTTCTAGATGCTCAAAATGTTGGCTGAAATCATCCATATAGAGAGCAGAGTCGTGATTAGAAGCTTCAGGAGATGATATGCTTTCTGGTATCGCGGTATCTTGAAATTCATGTTCGATTGGGGATATTGATGAGACTATGAAGATATGATTAACATCAGGAAAATGCTATAATTCACGTTGCCAACTTACTATCAATTAGATCGTTAGGACTAACGTGATATGACGATAGAGTCTCATGACAATCTATCATAAATGGCACAGGTGAGCCCAAGTCTATCAGATCCGAAGCTTCACTAATGTTGTCCAGTAGCTCAGGTGATATTGAAGGCGAGAAAGAGATCAGATCGTGCTCCATATCGAAGGCTTGGTTTCGTCAGGCTGAGAAATTCGTATCGAGAATTTTATTAACAATTGGAAGTAGATCGTGATAATATGCAAGATTAAAGAAAAGTACAGCAAATCGACCAATTCCTGTGAACGATTGACGGACATCTAGAAAAAGGTTGACGGCAGCAATGATGATGAAACGTTCATGGTAAATAGAAGATCATGATATAAAGAATAGAATACAATAGCAAACATAGGATGAAAGACAAGGCTAGAAGATGGTGAAGCAAATAAGTAACTACGGCATCTGGTGGTAATTCGCAGTGGCTGATGGCAGTTGCAATATTGAAAGATGATGACTATACGGTAGGTGACACAAGATCAAACAGAGATGGTTCTGTTTGCTTCTAAATTTTTAGATCGTTCACAAGTCTACTAAGGCATAGCATATGTCACGACATTTGAAAATCACTGGCAGCTTGAGGGAATTTTAAAGTATGGATAATGTTGTCTATTTGCTCGATGAGTTTAAAACGAAGCAAAGCTAAAGAAGCCTTAAATAGGGCTCTCAAGAGGGAAGATATGAACGCCATGCTAACCATCCAGAATGTATAGAACGCGGACCCAGACAAAAGAAAGGGGGATGTTTCAAGAAAAAAAATGATACGAAGAGAAAACAAAACAATCAAAAACAAGTCATAAGGGCATCAATGTTGAGGACCGAGGTCGTGGAGACAGCTTACTCCTGCATGTCCTCCTGGACACGGCGGACGACGTCAACCAGCATAGGGTGAATCTTCTCGGTGGTCTGGATACCGCAGACTTCGTGGACGACCTCGAGCGGAGTCTTCTCAGCCATGATCTTGGCCAGCTGGCTACTCTCCTCGTCACCCTCAACGCCCTGGAAGCGGAAAGCCATCTCGGCAGCGTCAAGCAGACCGGAGATATCGTCGCCCTTCTCAGCCAGCTCGGCAGCGGGGCCGATGAAACGCTCCTTGCGACTCAGCTTACGAAGCGGAGCACGGCCAACACGCTCGACAGCGTCCTCCAAATGGGGGTTGCCGATGCGCTTGATGATCTTGTCGGCGTAAGCCTTCTGAGCATCGGCATCAATGCCGTGCTTCTCGACAATTAGCTTGCTAGTCTCAGCCAGGGCACGGCGGACCTCAGCCATGATCTCCTTGTCCTGAAGAGCATCGTAGACGGTGGCCTTCTGACGGTTGTAGCCGTGGTAGGCAGCAGTGGCGTGGCCAGTGTTGACAGTGAACAACTTGCGCTCAATGAAGGGGCTCAGGTCATCGACCCAGTTGATACCCTCGATGGCAGGAACAGAGTGGTCAGCGAAGGGAGTGCGGTCGACAACCCACTCGTAGAACTTCTCCAGAGTGACATCCAGACCGGCATTGGCGTCCTGGGCGGGAACGATGCGGTCGATGGCAGAGTTGGCATAGCGAGCACGGCTATCGTGGCTAGCCAGGCGCTCAGAGGGAGTGTTCTTGGGGTCAAGGATGAAAGAAGCCAGAGTATCGGTGGCACCGATGGCGTTCTCGCAAGCAATGACAGCGAGGGGAGAGCGGTCGGCGGCTCTCTTGTCAATACCCTTTGCAATAACGGGAGCGATGAATCTGAGGATGTTGGGGCCGACAGAGCAAGTAACCAAGTCAGCAGTAGCAATCTCGTTCACGAGATCCTGCTCGTGGGTTCTGGAGTTGATGGCACGGTAGTTGGTGATGGTCTTTTCGGCAGTGCCCTCGACACCGACCTCGATGACCCGGTATGAAGGTTTCTCGTTCAGGGTGTTGATCAGGGCATCTTGGACATCGGCGAAAACGACCTCGTAGCCGGACTCGTGAAGAAAGCAAGCGACGAAACCACGGCCTGTCAAGAGGATAGGTTGTTAGTACATATTAATGGGGCTATGAGGCCCTGACCAAAATCTGGGGAATTATAGAGCTGTCACGGTCAGGGGCAGAAATGTAGTGAAGAGATGACATACCGATGTTACCAGCACCGAAGTGGACCGCCTTGAGGGAAGTGGAAGCAGTTTGAGAAGCCATTGTAGCAATTTTGGATGATGTGTATAAAGAGTTGAGTTCACTTGAATCGACAAGTGATATGTAGATGAAAGTGATTGTGAAGAATGTATGTAAATGTAGATGTGCTTTTATAATGAAGCAATGAAGAGAGATGTAAGAAGTTGTTTTGAATGATGATGAAAGAGAGAACAACAAAAGGCAGAACAATGGCGGATCATCAAGACCTTTATATATCCAAGATGGCACATACGAAACATCGTTATAGAGGTCAACAATCACAATGACGATATGTACTATGTACTGCCAAGTACCGCCGAGCGACGGATTCGTGGCAATGGTCAGTGACGATAGACGATAGTACGTACCGACAGCATGAGTATGGGACCAAAAGTAACTTGACATGCATCACTTATAATCAAGTTGCTAGTGCGAGTCTATAGCGCTACTGTTATTAACGAACTAGGGTGTGTTGAAACGGGGGAACGTGACGATAGTGGGTGTGTGAATTTTTGGGTTATCTTGCTTTTATCCCGCTCTACATATTTCCGATGTATGTATGTATGTATGTATGTATGTACCTTTTGTGCCTTGCACCCCTAGTCGATAGTCCATACAACAAGAGTGGCAGAGCTCCACCTAGATGTTTTAGGACTAGGGGCGCATTATATGCCATGCTGAACCAAACGTTGTTAGCCCAGAATAGCAAGGTCAGCATAGCAACCTTTGGGCCTTTTACTAGCTAAATGCGAAGCTTTAGAAATGATGTCACGCTGCGAGCATGTTACTATGATCAGCATAGCTTAGCCTAGGGGAAAAAAGCAAAAAGGAGGCTCTTTTATTCTTCTTCCAGAGCCAAGAATAGTTGTAAGAGAACTTTATGTTCTCAGACAGACAGCAGACAATTGTACCACATGAGGCATCTATCATCTGCCTTGCTACATATTACAGTATGTGTTGTTGTATGTGTGGTGTACAGATAGACATACACATGTATGTATGTTGGTTGGTCGATATCAGCTCATGCTTATGATATTGGTACATAGCAATATGGGAGGCTTGTGGGAGGGTTTGTGCCAGCAAGGCATGGCCAAAGCTGCTAAAACCAAGCGAAGCCAACTAAATGCGGTTATATAATGATATTTGGGCTAAACGGCCCCATTCCCATTTCCTTCTAGACGACCAAAACACAGGTGATGAGGCCGAAGCCAAGGAGGTTCACGGCCAGAAGTGACCAGTGCATTTGTTTAGCCATCAGCTATAAACATTAGCGTACATGCAGCATAGCCTACCCTAATCAAATACTATAGTGTATGGTACAACTACTGATAAGACCGGGATTTTACCCCGAAACGACGGGCTGTACTATATCTGTACATGTAATGTGCCGTTAGTAGTGCTGTCTGTCCAAGGTTATACTAGGTCTGGGCTATTTTCGGCGACATAGTACGTGAACACTCAATATTGACACCGCTAAAAACCACCGTCTTGCCCAATGCTCAAACAAGGTCAAGTAGCGATCATACGCATCTGAACTTGAGTAAGATTCCTGGTTCAATTTGTAGATCTATTTCTTTCTTTTTTGCTTCTTTTTTATTTTTTATATATGGCTTCTGTGTAGGGCGATAGGGTTAAGGGGGGGGGG